>NTHP01000019.1:1779379-1797021 GCA_003416845.1 Oplegnathus fasciatus | reverse complement strand
GTTTTTGACAGCCGCTGCTGGGATGAGCAACTGAATGCTAGTCGGATGCTTTAGAGAGGAGAAGAAGGTGACGGTGAGGAGACAGCGGGTGAGTTTTTTTGGGGTTTTTTGGGTGCATGTTCAGCCGGTGGATCAGGCAGGCAGGCAGGCAACATGCAGTGCAGTCATGGTTTAGTTGGAGTGAGGACTTAGGGGGAGGTGAGTGAGGAGAGAAGGCAGTAAAGGAGGTGTCGTTAAAAGGCATTCCAGTCTGGAGACGAGGTGCTGTTGCTGTGGCGTAGATACTCACTCATACTGCTCCGGACACATGCTGATGAGGGTGACGGGACTGTAAGAGAATTGGGGGGAGGGAGGGAGGGGGAGTTAAGGTACCACAAAACATTTCAGGGTCAAAACCCCTCAGTGGGTCAGAAACAAAAACACAACAGGTGGAGGAGGAAGTGGAAGGAGAAGTCTGTCCAGCAGCTGAGTGACTGGACTCAACACAGAGGGGGGGNNGGGGGCATGTAACAGTCACCAATAACGACACCACATGTGGTTATGATTATCCCCCTGTGACATTATCTGAAACCTGCTTCAAAATAGACTTGTGACACAGAAAATGCGTGGGTGGACAGTCAGTTGTGAAAGGGTCAAGATGGGGGAGTGGACCTGTCAGCACACTGTGACATCCCCAGGTTGAGTGTATGAAAGCTCGCACAGAAAAAGGGTTGATTATGTCAGTTGACTTCGCCGCTGTCACACATATTTCATTTAATTGGTTTTTACAAATCCTCCTGCACACAGAATGATCTGGCCCAAATTCATTCCTTTTTCTCATTTATTCCCAGCAGGATTTACTGAAATAGCACGCCAGCAAAAACATATATAAAACCTATTTTCTAGTTAATCTGCTATTGAGTACATTATGTTATAAAAACATAAGTTTGGTGTAGAAGAACCCAGCAAATGAAGCTACTGGTCATTGGAGTATTGGGAAATAAAATGTGACAAACCAGGATGCTAGAGGCACGTGTCTGGATGTCATAAAATCTTTTAAAGTTTCTGGTTTCTAGTCTGTGATAATAATTGCAGCTATTCTTAGAGATGCAGAGATTAAATTGTTATTGTAAACAAATGGGACGCCCTCTAATCTCAAAAACACAAAGAAATGTGTTGTTTTCACGGAGGAGGCTGGCTAGAAATTGGTAAGATAACAGCTGAGGTTGACATTCTTTCGCCTCGCGCTTTTGTTCCCACATTAAAGAAGGGAAATTCAGAGCGAGACTCGCCGCGTGGCGGTTATACTTCTCACAGCGGGGCAGCCAGTGTAGTCACACTTCTCTAGCTGCGGGGAGAATTTGAAATGCAGCAGGAGATTCAGACGGAGAACAGTGAGAGGAAAAGAGATCAGGGTCGGGAGGGCAGACTGAGCTAACTATTCAGAGCCGGTGCATTGGCATTTTACGCGCCTTCGACGACATCTTTGCCAGAAGGAAACAGTCAGTGTGCTCATTTTGTTTTTCAGGAGAGAGATGTCAGTTTTCATCTTTGCCAAGAATTGATTGCTTTGTAGAGTGTATATGGTTTTCCTTTCAACCATTTTTTTGTTCCTGATCCGCATACAATGACATAACTTTAACCTTCGGATGGATGCACTTGAAAAGATGTAGTTTGGAGTGAAGACAGAAACACAAATTACTGTAACAGAGAGGGAGGGTGAGAGAAGAAATTGGAAATGAAGCGTGAGAAAAAAATAAGTGACAGAAAGGTAACTAAAGGAAAGAGAGGGAGGGGAGAAATCCCGACAGCAGAGACCTTGAGTGTATTTGGGGTCTGACAAATGTGGCTGCTGGATGGAAGGCTTGTACAATAACAGGGTGCAGAGCAGAGCATTGTGTTCTGAACAGGCTGAGCTGCGGTCAAAACTTATGGCTACAGGGAACCTAAGACTAAAAACAGTATTAATAAAATATCACCATCAGTCAATCTGCTATGAATATCTTCATTTCATTGCCTCAAATTGCTTTTCAGTGAGAATGTGGCCTATTCCATTAAATATGAGAGCGTGTTCAAAATACTAGAAAGCAAGGTTATTCTTCAAAATGAAAAAATTAGATACGTCTGCATTTCCGCCTTTTGATTTGGCAGTGATCTGAATGAGCTCACACGGGGGAAGTCAAACTCAATTAGAGAGAAAATTCCAAACACACCATCTGGATAAAGATGGTGACATTTTAAAAAAAGAGTTAAAAAAATAAATAAAAGTCTATGTCTCGCCAGTAGGGTGAACGTCGAGCCTGGGGTAAAAAATAAACACCCACTCACAAGCTGTAAAACCCTTTTAGAAGGGAATGTTTTTTGGAAAAGGTGGTTCAAATAAAGCTACCAGACTTAGGACTTGGAACGCTGTTCCCATTGGCTACTTCAGAAAACTTGGAACCATTGATTAAGAAAAAACTGCAAAAAGAGCTGATGTCTTTATGTATTTTTAAAAAATCATGCCTTGTTTGTTTCACTGTGTTTTCAGAGATTTTTTTTTTTGGTGCCCTAAAAGGTTTCTAAAAGTCTATTTAGTCCATCACGTTGTGGTAGTCACTCTGTCACATTTAGCACTGCTTCTCACTGCTCTCCCTGTCCTCCATTTACTCTGTCAGGGGTAAAAAAAAGACCATCTGCACATGCTGACACCTCTACCTGCCTGTCAGAAAGACAGCTAGAGGGCTGGAAAGAGAAACATGTGTGTGTATGTGTGAGAGGGTGAGTCTTGTGTATGTACTGTGTATGATTGGAAGTGAATAATTTGGAGGCAAAGATTTATTACAAAACAATTGTCTTGGGTTATCTTCGCTCATACAGTACAGTGAATACAGATGGGTGACAAATTAAAGGACAATCTAATAAATGAGTGGAGAAAATATAACGAATGCAGATGCCATAGGGGTCATTTGAATGGTTTTGATAAGTGTGAAAATGATGTGTAGCATATGCTGTAGCCTTAACAGTCACCAGATCCCAACTGAACACCTTTGTTGGGGGGGGTTTGGAGAGACCTGTTAATCTGGATTTATACAGTAGTCCACACAAGACAGAGTCCCACTGTAGGATTTGATTTATAGCTCAGCATCATTTGTGATATACAGCGGCAGTGGGCTGTGACATACTTCTAGAACTGGAGTTACATTCAGGTAACTTCTCTTTGGCCTTGTCTCATTTCTAGATAGGAGACAAAGTGCAGTGCAATAGCTGTGTTTTTAATGTTTTATTGTTCATGATCGTGGGGAGCAGAAGGTTAGCACTGGAGATGGCGTTGCTAGATGTGTGTTACTGAAAAGGAGATGACAACTGTGTCTTTCAACTTTGTTAGTTTTGTCTTCACGATCAACATTCTCCATCGCCATTGGAAACTCGTAGGAGAAAACACACAAGCTGCCCTTTCTGATAAATCACAGTTCTTGCAGTCCCTACATGGTATCTCCAACATCAGCTACTGTGTAGTTATGGCGCCTACCTAGCCGCCGTAACTACCTCTTGAAGCACTACTACAAATCCAGCTTTAGACCGTGCTCTTTCTTTATTTGTTCAGTTCTGTTTAAATTTATGTCATTGAGTTGTGCCTGCTAATGCACAGAAGGCCACAGAGGACTTTTTTTTCCGTGACCACAACAAAACTATTTTGTTGAGACTGGATTCTGGGGGGAAAAAAACAAACAAAAACAGATTTAGCCACTAATTTCCAAATCCACATTCAAATCCATTAAACTCTTTGCAAAGCCTAATGCGGCAAAGACTGGTCTACTCTATCTGGTTATGCAGGGTAAAGAGCAAAAACCAACACAGAGTGGGAAACCATTAGAATGGGTCTTTCACATTATCAAATATAGCTGTGACGAATCAAAAATCCTATCTGCCGTGAAATGAAGCAAAGATATAAGTGGGAGGTGAGAGTAGGTGGTGTTTTGCTCTCTCAAGGTGGAAAGAAACAGAGTGGGTGGAATTAAAAAAGAGAAATGATGATACAAGAGTGCAAAGGAGAGAGGCAGCGAGTGAGTGCATTAGGGAGGGCAATTATACAGCAGACAATCTAATTTTCTCTTCTGCTGCTACAGTACTCTAAAAATTACAACTTCTTAGAAGTTCGCTTTGTTAAGACGACCAATGGAGCCTGACAAAGCATTAAAAAGGTTTGGGGAGGTGTTTTAAGAATGAAAACTTCTACTTCTTCATCTAAATCTGGGATGCAGTAAGTTTTTTTTTTCAATTTATTGAATTATCAGATTGGTATTAGGTACAAATCAAAAATATGTTATATGTACTATATTTTCAAGTTGACAAATTAGGAGCAATCCTATTTTTATTACAACAAACATGGCAGCAAATGTTACGATGTTGAACTAATCTGTATAATTCCTCTTTTTAAGCAGGCAGACCTTGTTCCAATTACAAAAAAAAATCCATTTCAATTTAGGTCACGGTATTCATTTTAGTGACATGGAGATGGCAAAAGCCACTAAACTGTGACATTATAGGTCTAAAATGAATGTGGTATGCTGAGCATTTCTTAACACCAATCATATATTTAAGCCAGATCTTATAGATGGTCCAAAAACGAGAAATTCACATTCACATTCAGGTTTATTCCTGCACATAAAGCTGCACATGTTGCCACAATCTTGTGTACACTACACAGGGCAACATCTCACAGGAGAGCCTAATGCAGTAAAAGAGACAGGAAAATGATGACCATGAAATAGTCCTAAATTTCTTTAAGTCTCCATTCCCTTCTGCCATATTTTGAAAAGATCTCTGCGTTTCGCCACAACTCCTCTACCTTTCAGAGGCATTTATCAGGCAGGCATCTCTGCAGGAGTCATTTTTCAGAGAGGAAGGGAAGTGAGAATGGAGCGAGGCGGGAGGTGAGGAGGAGGACGGGCGAGGATGGGAGAGATGAAAGAGGGAGCGCAATCCATCTGAGAGGTGACTGTGCGCAACTGGATGTCGGGGAAAATCTACCGCGAGTGAACAGGTGAGTCATTGTGAGCGCACGCATGAACATCTTTTAGAGTTTTTGCCACTTACAAGATGCAAAACTACACTGTTCAAAAGTAAGAGAGCATGAGCGGGAAATGTCAGAGTGTAACATCAGGAGTGACTGAGTGACGGTACATCCCACAATATACAAAAATACAGACAGGCTGAGAAAATGAGGCAATAAATAGATGGATGGGGAAAATGTGGAGAAAACACAAAACCGAGTGGCAAGGAGTGACGGTCTCGGAGCACACGGGGCGAGTGAGCTGGTATTCAAAAAGGGCCACAACTCAGACACACACTCCAGTGTAGAGGATGAGGATCCCGCCTGGGGCGTCTGCATAATGTGGGCCTAGTTAAACGGCTCTCCAGGGGGATTTTATGGCCGGCAGGAGCAGAGACATAAATCAGACATAGACACTGGGGCAGGTGCTGCAGACGGAAGATCTACAGTGCACCGCCGGCACCTGGTAAAGACTGGACGACAGGTAAATAAACACATAAACTGAGTGGGAAATTAACACTCCCCGCATACTGTAGCACAAGTGTGTGTGTGTGTGTGTGTGAGTGTGTGTGCGTGTGAGACGCTTCATAGCCTGTGACCTGAGGATATTTATGATAGAGTGAGAGACTTGACCATAAGATACATTTAAAGGGGCACTCCATCAATTTTACATGTCAAAGTCAGTCACAGGGAGCAGTCCTCAACCTATGAAAGCTGTTGTATAATGTTTCGTGGGGCTCTTGAGAAGAAAATTAACAACAGTAAGTGTTCTCACTCGAGTAATCTTGGCCAGCAGACTAAAAAGGAGTCAGTGAAAAGCTGAGTTACAAACCGGGAGCATGGAGTTTGAGAGACCTGGCTTTACAGAGCAGGGAGGTTCTGACGAAAGACGCTATCAAGTTGTATTTTGGGAAGTGTAGGATCCGAGGTTTTGGAGCTTCAGTCAGGATATCTCAGCCTTGGCAGCATCGATTTTGACCGTTCTTATTTGAATCCCCGAATGGGCAATGGCCGTGCAATTCTAAATCACTGAAGAATCACTTTAAAACACAGTTTAAGCATTTCGTCACAAGCAGCCCTGCTTTTAAAAACAAAGTAAAATAAAAAATAAATTTTCCAATTCTGTCTCCCAATGTTAATTACTTAGTTATCTCTTGTTATGTGCCAAAAATATGTTACTTAAATAACTTTTGAGTATTTTTATAGCAAAATCCCTCTCATCCCTCCTGTAAAACAACATTTATTTGAAGAGTCATCTTCAACTAGGAGGCATGTAACTAAATGTATCCAATCCAAAGGTGATTTAGGGGGATTAGGTAACCTGCCCATAATATAAAACTGCACTTGACAGTTAGCTTGTGGTTCATAGCAGCTAGTAAAGCTAGCTCTTCCTGCGTATTAGTAAAGTGCTGTTTATGCCATGCCACGCCCACTTTCGAGTAATCAAATCACATTTAAGGATTTGATTTAAATCCCCCTTGTAACTGATATTCCATTTCACTCACAAATACGTCACATTACTAAAGCTAGAACGCTCTAACTTCCCTTTTACTGTGACTTTAAGTGACTTTAGGACAGCTGAGGCACTGACATGAAACTAAACAAAGTCTATTTTTTGTTCTGACATCAATCTGTAAATGACTGAAACAGATTTGAGCACTGAGCTGTTTCATAAAGACACTCAATTGTTACTTACGTTTCCATGTTGTCACCCTCTAGAACTGTCTGGACTGGTAGGTAACCGAGCCGAGGATGTTTGGCGAAGTACTTCTTCGATCGGAATTTGTTCTTCAGCACTTTGGTGAAATCACGCATGTCCTCACCTGATGTCGTCTGTGAGAAAGAGACAGACAAAGTTTCTGTGTTATTTAATGCAGTGTGTGTGTGTGTGTGTGTGTGTGTGTGAGAGAGAGAGAGTTTATCCATTTCCATGGTCTCTTGTGCACACAAAAGCAGCATATGCATTTGTGTGGAAGAGAATGTGTTTTGTTAATTAGATACTTAGCAAAGGTGTTCCTCCTGCAGACGTGGTTTCTGCCTTGCAAGCAAACAACAAATTACCACAGAAGTCTGACCAGAGGGGGAGAAAATCCCTTTGCAGAGGATTCAGACAACCACCGCTGAACACACACACACGCATACACAAACACACACACAAATATACAACTCCCACGGTTGACAGATATGCGTAAATGAACAGACTCCATTGAGTTCACTGGGCTTATTGACTAATCCACGCAATTTAAGATGGTAGCTTGAGCAAACCAACAGCAATTACAGGACAATTATACTAAAGCTGAAGAAGAATTTGTGCGAGTTTATATGTGTGTGTGTGAGTGTGTGTGAGTGTTTATGTAAGCTTTGTCCTGTGTGGCTTAATAGAAGTGGGGTTTGGTTTTTTTTGCCTTTATTAGATAGTAACAATGTGGATATAGACAGGAAACAATGAGAAAGAGAGAAAAGAGGAGTTGAGACATGCAACAAAGTTATAGGGTGTGCGTCACAAACACTAGGCCACCACAGTGATGTACTGTGACAACAAAATGACACTAGAGACACCAGTCACAGTGGAAGCCAAACAACATCTCCATTTAGGAGAGGTAAAAACATTGAAATTACAGTAATCAATACAGCACAGCACCAAATTTGGCTTCTTCAATATCACTGAGAAAGCCCCCTGGAACTATGAAAATGCCACTCCCATAAAAATGAAAACCTAATAAAAAAAAAGCAATATTGTGGCCATAAAATAAACAGTACGACAAAGATGAAAGAACGAATCTTATTAAATGACCGTACCGAGTCTCACAAAAGCCACTACCAATCTTTAACTCTGCAAAATCAGTTTTTTTGTAGTATCATTATTCAATATAGACTTGATATTTTCAAAGGTATAAAACTGAAACACAATTTGGTTTGAGCATGGGGAGAAGGGTACATATAGTTATGTATGATACTGACAGTTTTATGTGGAAAAAATTTATGAGGAAAAAAAGAGAAACAATAAAAAAATTTAAAAAAAACTTCAAACGTGTCGAATAAATTTGAGCTGAACTGCAGGATTTAAAACGACACAATAAGTTGATTCAGAGGAGTTTTCATTTGATTTGCCTCCGGCACGAATTACAGATTTGGGTCTTGGATTCATCTAACAGCTTGGAAATATTAGGTTTGGTTTACTTCCTACCAATCTATAGTATCTTGCAGTTCAATGAAGCTCGGTTAAGTTGGATATGCACTGTTTACAAACAGAAAGTTTAATTTGATATCACAGCTTTTCAAGCATTTCAAGGTTTTTCTTACTTTTGTTCTACAGCCATTCCAGTATTGATCTCACTGTGCTGTATGCTTGAGGTCGTTGTTCGAGCAGAACATAAGCCGCTGCACCAGTCTAAGGTGTTTGGCACTGCGAAGCAAGCTGTCCTCAATAATTTGCTCGTATTTGGCTCCAGTCACTGTTCGCTTTATACTCACACATCTTCCAGCTGTTTGTGCTGAAAAGCCTGCGGACAGTATGCTGCTGTCACAGCCATTCTTCGAAGTAGTGATGGTGATAAGTTGCGACTGCTTTCTGGCAGACACAGAGCTTAACATTATGGCTGATAAGTTCAAATATTCATTTAATCAGTGTATACAATCTTTTGTCTTTTGCTCTCAGTCTTTCTCAAGATTATTTGCAGCTTGAAGGCTGCTGTCACGAGCCTCTCTTTTCTGCCTGTACAGTATTACCAGCAAGGTCCTTAAGATCATGATCTCATCTAACCAAAATCTGTCTTGCTTAGCTGCTCAGGTTGTCGGGCGACGAGCTCTAAGAGAGTCTAGGAGAGTTTAATAACGTCCTCATCGTGCCCCTAATAGATAAACGGATATAAATAATTTAGAAGTTATGTCTAATCAATTGAACTGGCCGCAGAGTGGGTCAAGTTGTACAGACATGTCAGGAAGATTAAAAATACTTTGGGTTAACCATAATTATAACTTAGGGTCGCTTTGCTTTTATTATTTGCATATGAATCCTCTCTGAAGTCACTGTTTATTTCTTCCTGTCCGATAAAGTTGACGATCAGTAAACTCTTGAGTGATTAACGTACCCGATAGCTGCGTAACAATCGTTAACCAGCAATTTAAGTGTTTGTCGCTGCAGCAAAGCTGAAAATAAGATCATGTTTTTTTTTCAAAGTCGTGGCAAGCAGCTGCTGGGCATCTTAACTCAGGGAAGAATGATCACTGCTCCCTACAGCTGCTGCTCCAAAGTCAATATCTATCCCATTTGCAAAACTGAAAAAGCAAATTAAAAGACAGAAATGAGAAACGTCTCCACTCGAGTCACTCGAAGTTTGACGTTAAGCAATATTGAAACGAGCTGGCCCACAAGTGTGCGATCCTAATTGAGAAAGAGAGCAATGTTCAATTTCGCCCAGCTCCCCCTTTTCTAATATTCTTCTCTCCGCGTAGTAGTTAAGTGAAATATTGCTTTCTGGCAGAAATTATAAAAAAGACCTCAGAGAGCCATGAGTATTTTACCATTTGTTCATGTAAATTCAAATTAAACCGGAGGTCTGTCGGGAGGGCTGACTGTGGAACAAGTTGGAGAAATCAACTGCATGGGAAGTAGGACGTAGAGGCAAGGGGCAGGAGCAATGTCAACTAGTAGTAATCACAGTGAGGGATAAAAATCTGTTCACACAGTCACATTATGGGGACTCGTCGTCCCAGCTGTGGACAAAGAGCAAGACCCCCGCAAGGTAAACCATTAAATATTAGGGCCAAGATTTGGTTTTTGGTTAAGGTAAGATATGAATGGGTGTCAGCATTCACTGGTTATGGTTAAAGTTAGGGTAAGTCATGCATATGTGCAATACTGTATATTAAACACATGAACAAATACACTATAAGGCCAAAAGTGTTTGGACACCCCCTACTTTTGGTCTGTTTTTCATGGTTTGGACGGAGCCTTAATTCAAATGAAGGGAATTCTTAATGCTACAACATACAATAATATTTTCAACAGTAATCTGCTTCCACAACAGTTTGGGAAAGGCTGATTCCTGTTTCAACGTGCACAAAAAGAGGTCCATACAGCAAAGAAATGGTTTTCTGAGTTTGGTGTGTAAACTTGACTCAACCCCATTTGATCTCAGAGATTGACCTCAACCTTTAGGGTAAATTAAAATTCAGACTGCGGGCCAGGCCTTAGTGGGCGTTCAGACCAAAAATAGTCCTGGGTTAAAAAAAAAAAGCCAGGCTATGTTGTTGAAAGCATGCTCGTGAGATGATCAAACACAATGCAGGAAGTCCAGTTTGAGTAATAGATTTAAGAGTTGAAGAGTTATCAGATGGCAGAACACTGTACGGCTGTGTATAATATCACAAGGATTTTACTATTCTTGAAAGTTAGAGACAATCATTTTATCTGTTGTTGCGATGATTGCTACATTAACAGTTAACAGTAGAAATACAGCATTCACATTACAAAATAATCTACTACTCATCTACTGTTTTCTTTCACTGCATCAACGCAGTGGTCCCATTCAACTGAAAGAGGGGGTTGCATTTATTCCTGCATTGCTGTTATCTGTCTGAACGCTGTCTGACATCTGTACTCCAACCTCACTACTGCTTTTGAATGGGAGCAAATCTCTGCAGCTAGATCCCAAAATCTTGTGGGAAGCCTTCCCAGAGGAGTGGGGGCTGTTACAGTACAGCTGCATATTGATGCTCGTGTTCACCAATCACATGTGGGTGAAATGTTCAGCTGTCCACATACTATGGTCCATGTAGTGCATCTTGATATGCAAACAACTGCCCCATTTAGAAATTAAAACAGTATGTGCTCATTAATAAATTCAAATTGAAAATCAGTATAAATGTGTTGCTCTAAAAACCAAAGTCTATGAGAGTGAATGTGTGTGCTTTCATTAAATGGACGAGAGGAGTGTGTGAGCACGTGGAAAAGAGATATGAGATGAGCCACTGGACAACGTGTGTGTCTATGTATGAGTGTGTGTGTGTGTTACTCCCTCACCGGTGTGCAGTACTCCACCATGGGGTAGTTGAGCTTGTGGCCCTTGGCGGTGCGCCCAGAAAAGAAGCAGCTTTGACACACGTCGTAGTTGAAATGCTTCAGACTGCGATACCTAGAGAGAGAGAGGAGAGAGAGGAGAGAAAGGGAGGTGAAAAGTGAGATAAGTTGAGTTGGGAAGTAGAGTGTGTAGATGTCACTTTCATGTCCTCAGGGTGTGTGTGTGTGTGTGTGTGTGTGTGCGCGCGCATGCGAGTGAGCACATATGTAGCCCTCCAATATGACTCATCTCAAGACTACACTGAGGCCTCCTGGAGAGCTGTCGATTTCCACTGTCACACAATCCTCCACATGCACATATTCACGCACACACATACATACACACACACATTCAAACCCTTCTCAATATGCTGACAGTATGACAGTTGGATTTCCACCAAAACACAACAACGTGACAACAACTGTCAAGGATGTTGTCCTCAGCATCAGCTGTAGCCAGAAGGCCATTTAACAGCTAAATTGAGACAGGAGCCATTCAGACATAATAGCTTAAGTCTTTTATCTTTCTCTCCTCTCTGGCTCTCCCAAGGTTAGCTGACTGATGAGCTACGAGAGAGTGCCATATATCAAAGGATGCGATGGCGCACATTGACACCACCAAGTCAAATGCACCATTACGTACTGACACGCAGCATATTACTACGAGGAGGGGGCGTTAATTCACCTTCACAGCGGGAGGTGCTGAGACGGCCCTTAATTAATGAGTTTATCCACTAACAACTTTGATTAATTATGGAACCTGTATTGTCTGGTCTTCTTAGACATGACATCCTCTAATCTGTTAAAAAGTGATTTTTATAAAGCACCTTTTGTGCAAGATTCCAGTACATATGCAATTCAAGCAGTGACTGAAATAGGAATAAAGGGATAACAACTGAAGCATCAATGCCAACAGTAAAAATAACAACAGTAATGAAACTGTTGATCCATTACTTTTAGCTCACTATTTCACCTGTTTGTAATTATTTAAACTGTTTATCAATTACTTTTAGCTTTTAGCAGTAGCACGTGGTGCTAACGTGTTACAACTGACTCAGGTTGGTGGGAGGTATGCACCTTGCAGTCAGACCATTGTAGCTGGTACATTAGCTTGCTGGTTGTTGCTGGTTGCTGTTAGATCAGTATCACACCAATTTGGATGGTTCTATTTGGATGGTTATTTTCCACCTAAACACAAATATGTCGATAATTTTCTTTAATCAAATCATAATTTCATTTTTTTCAAATTAGTTGAGCTACTCCACTATTTTTTTCCACATACAGGGCAACTGCACTACCCACTGGGGTAGAAGCGCCCCTGGTTGGGAATCACTGATCCAAACCACAGTACAATAAGAGCAAATAAGATGCCTAAAAAGATATTTAAATAAGAGTAGAGAAATAAAACCGTATTAAAAAATAAAGGTCAACATCCAACTTTACATTATTAGTCCTATAAATTATCATATTAAAAACACCAAGAAGGTCTTTTGTCTCACTGGCATTCTGTAGCAGAAGCTATTAAGTTTAAAATATTGCTGGCAGGTCCAACATGCAAGTAAATATTTAAATTTAACGCATGCTCAGGACAAGCTTGCTTGAATGCACAGGAAATGGTGCATGTTGAATGTGGCTCGGTGGCTTGTTAACTATCCCATTAATTTGATGCGGCTGAGTTGACATTTATCAAATGTTAACATATCTGCTGACACATTAGCCTTTATATTCTGTTTGAGAATGGTCCCATGTTCCATGCTTGTTTGAGAAAGTACTGCCACTTACAAGAAAAAAAAAATTGAAATCTACAAAATGCCTGCTATGCATTTTCCTTCCTCTTTCCCTCCTGCTCTCTGCCTTTCCCTCCCTCCATCGCTCCCTCTCATCGATCAATGACAGAACTTGGGAGACGTGTGCTTCATCAAATGTCTGACTGTATTTCTCTTTCTGCTGGCAAAGCAAGGGATCTAAATGGGACAATCCTGCCACCCTTCTTCACTTAGCGTGGTGCTACACGTATCTCCAGCCACAGAAAGCTTAATCTGTGAAAAACAAAATTTTATGATACACTGACTGTAGCTGTTGAATAGTAACACACACCTTTGTTTACCTATTGTTCCTGTATAAGTGTAAGATAATATAAGATCAGGAACCAATGGAAACAAAGGCAGCTATGAGTGTGCGTGTATGTGTATAGGCGTGACTGGCAGTCCTGCACAGTATCAGAGGGTGGTCTGTTATGGATTGTTTGCCAGCCAATCGGCTCTTTGTGAACTTTGCGAACGGGGCCGTGCGTACAAGCGTGTTGTTGTGTTTGTGAGTATGTGTGTATATGTTTCATTGCAAACCTCCGGATGGTATTTAGTCAGTGGTGTATCAGCTGTTGACATTTAGATAAATGCCTGCCCTCCAGAGCAGATCTGCCCTTTATGCTCAACCAGGAGAGAACAACACAAAACGCTGCCATATTTGGTGTTTGTGTGGCCTGTTACATGTTGTAGACTTGTCTTTATTTTTTTACGTATGCTTCACAAATCCTGACTTAAAATGCTGAATGTGAGCATGTGTGTGTGTTTTACCTGAAGCCAACAATAGGACACTCTTTGCAGATGTTACACTTGGCCTGATGTTTCGCCGTCTCTGCGGCAGCCACTCTGTGCAAGACGGGAAGCCAAACCATAGACTGGGGCTCCAGACGCATCCAATCAACAAACTGCCTGGGCTCCAGCTCCACCTTATTGGTCACCTGGGCATAACAGAGGCCGTGCCAAGAGTTAGGAGCCTTTAAATCAAAAGTTTAGCAACCACAGTTTCTATAAAAGTTCAACAAAGAGGGCTGACAGACTGAACATGATAGAGAAACATGCACAACTTCATTCGCAGAAAGGAATAACAGGCTGTAACTCTTTGCTTGTTACCAAAAGCCTAATAAAGATGCAGACAAATTTAAGATGACCATACATATTAAAGCGACGATTCCCTCAGGCGCATTATGGCCTTGAATTGTGGACCGAGACTAAATAACTTTTACGAGCTCCTTATTCATGTTTATTGGTTGAAATATTGTATATCTAACAATAAACATTGATTGATTTTAACACCCTCACTGCCCTTGTCCTACACGCCCATAGCTTGCCGTTAGCTAAAAGCCATATTGCTCCATGCAAGTAGCTATGAAAAACACCCACAAACTCCCACAGTACTCTTAACTGCTGCTCTAAACTTTTGAAGGTGTAATTGTTTATGTAACCTGTACTTGCACAGTCTATCGTTTTAAATACTCTGGATGTGAAACAATTTCAAGGCTTCTCCAAGAACAACAAGCTAAAAAACAATGCTGTCCACTTTCCAGCATTTTCCCGTTTCAAAAACAACCTGTCAATAAGAAAAACAATACAGGACACAAACAAACAACATATTTCAGGAGAATCTTTGTTCAACTGCAGATTATAATGAGCCCATTGGAAAAGCCAACACAGGGTGAGGAGCTTTGACATGGCTGTTGTTACCGCTAAACAAATCAAAGACGACCTTTCCATCATCCCCGACACACAAAAAGGGCAGCTAAGGGCTGAATACACTTGAAATAAGAGGAGAGAATAATCAAAAGGAATAGAGTAAGTGTGTGTGTGTTTGTTCCCCTGATCCCTCCCAAGGCTTATGGTGTGCAAGACTGTAGAGTGTCCCAATTTTATTAGCATATCCTTCTGAAAATAAATTCATGCTACAAAACAAACTAAAAAGAAGCACATTGCAACCTGAAAATTGGAATCAGGGGGTGGCAGTTTTAATTAATATTCGCAGTCGGTTCTCAAAACAACATCCACCAGTGAACCAGTGAGCTTTGGTGTGTGAGAAGGTTAAATGTTAAGTGTCTTCATAGCACCAAACATCAAAAAAGATCAAGTACCAAAAGCTGGCATCAAATATTTATTACGATTTGTACTCTTCTTCACACATGAAAAGTTTTTTCAACTATACTGTAGGCTGTATTTCATAAGACAAATTATTGTACAGCTGCCAAGTAAGAAATCAAAGAGTAGTGTTTTGGTATCGTTTCTGAAAATCAGAATTTAGGTATAGTATTGGCACTAGTGTCAAAAAATGTCTAATCATACCCAGCCCTAAAGATCACCTTCGTAAACGCATTTTCAGGCAACAGCAATCACTGATTATGTTTAATGTTAAGTGATTTATATGTCCATTTTGAAAAAAACAGAAGGCTTCTTTAAGTGCCAATGAGACTTTCACCCTCATGACATCTCAAATCATCTTTATCAATCCTTCACCCTTCCATTTGACCTTCCCCTGAACAATCAGACTACCTCTCCGTCTCTCCTTTCCCATCCGCTAGTCTCATCTTTGCCTTCCCTTCCTCCTCCGTGCCATCTAATAGCAGATTTATTGCACTTGCAGATTAATTACTGCAGGGAAGAGATGGCTGTAAGGATGACTAGATAGACGGATGGATGGATAAATGAAGGAGAGTGACAAAGGAAGAGCGAAAGAGGCCGTATTTATGGCGTTCATCACAGGCCCATTAAACCAAATGGACTGGGTGACTGCACTGTCACTGGCAGGGCAGACGGACACACAGGTGGCACAGGGCTTTGCTTGTGCATGTGTGTGAGTGTGCAAATGAGAGAGACAAAAGTGTGCGTGTCAGCCTGGTTTCTACCTGCCAACTTGGTTTGATGATTGAATGATTAATGAGCAACTGGACTATAGCTGGCACAGCAATTCATGATCAAGTCTGGGAGCAATTTGTGCATGCACTTGCTCACCTCTCCGTGTGCAAGTGTGTATTAATATGTCATCAAGAGAGTGATTTGTAGGCAAGGGGGCAAGGTGTTTGCCTTCTGCATTATTTTGAGAAGGAAAAAAAAAGAGAGAGAGATAAGGTTTAAAACTACCTCACTCTGCTATTTTGAGAGGCGCAGCGCAGGAAATCAGTGAAATTTATAGCTTCGTAATTTTAATGTTTGGCTCCCATTTATGACTGCCGAAGCATGAGCCAGGGAAGAAAGAGTGAGAAAAATGAAACAGTGATCCCGGGGGATGAAGACATCATTAAATGCCAGTAACGTCCAGAGATAAACCCAGGGAAAGTGGTTAGCTGGACGCAGTAAAACACTAGAGGACAGCCAGCAGAAGACTGGAGGCCATTTGAGGTTTCATGGTTGGTCAGCAGAGCTTAAATACTGAAGCAATTTTACAGGAGTGAGAGAGGAAGGTGTTAGATAGCTGGGAAATGAGGAGACTGAGGTGCTTAATGACAATTAGCTTTGGGAAGATGCATCGAAACGTGATCCCACAGTAGATTACTTGCCAAAAACTATTATCAGTAATGTCACCAACTCTAAATGTACTGACCATTTTGATCAACCTTTGGTTACTCTGACTCTAAAACCTTTGTTTTGATGTACATAAAGCTAGGCACACCCATGGGTAAATTTAGAAGCCAATGCAGAAATGCTGGTAGAGACAGTTCCAGCTCTGTTACAATGCAGCGGAACAGCTCAACAATAAATCCCATCTTTTTGAAGCTCATAACGTTCGGCTTTTTGAACACTGTATCAGATAGGTGTTGATTCGTGTCACAAACTGCCTCAGAGAGTGTGACAAAAAGGAGTCCACGCAAGAAATCTTCTTTGGATAAAAGTGGAAAATCAGCCAGTTTTTACAAGTATCTTTCAGCTGCAGCAGATGGCAGTCACCGGTTTTGTTTGTAGCAGTTAAAAAATGTCTCTGACCATGACAGAAATAAATGATATGTTAGGTTAGCTTCTAGAAATAGTTATGAGGAATGGATTAATAGATTACTCCCCGGGAACATCATGCCTAATCAAAGCCCTGCATCCCACCAGAAGAAAATCCTAAACCAGCAGTGGTTCAAGAAGCTGAGGGTCCTGGAAAAGAAATTCAAAGCCCGCGAACTGTGTGCCTGAAGAGGGTGTTCCACTCAACTGCAGGATTACCAACAGACTAAACAGCTGGCTGGCCCCAGAATATGTAGATATGCTAGTTTTAGTTCAGTTCAGCTTATACTCACATATGGCTAAAGAAACCAACAAATATTTGCATATGTGAGGCTGGAACCAGTGATTTTTTGGCATTTTGCTTAGCAATAGATTAATTCTTTTGTCAATTAACTATTTGAATCATTGTTTTTTTAGCATTCCAAAAAGATTTAT
Organism: Oplegnathus fasciatus; assembly: GCA_003416845.1. NCBI lineage: Eukaryota > Metazoa > Chordata > Actinopteri > Centrarchiformes > Oplegnathidae > Oplegnathus > Oplegnathus fasciatus. The sequence goes on along the minus strand of NTHP01000019.1, from coordinate 1,779,755 downwards.
TCCCCGTGCCTTTAATCCCTCCGGTATTATTAATAACATTATGTGATTACTCAATCCCTAGCTTATGTGCTTATATATTCTTTATATGTGTGTATGAGTACACTGACATGTATGTAGTCAGCAAACATCTACATGCTTGTGTGTGTTTGCGTGTGAACGTACGTGCTGAAAACAGCTGCGGACACTGGGCTCGATGTTGGAGCCTCCGAAGGCGGCCACCTCCCCCAGCTGCCTCGGGATCTGGATGGCTTCATGAAGCAGCAGACCGAGCTGCCTCTGGTCACACGTGTCACCTGCTGACGCTACCTGGCTGAAGAGGTCTGAGCGGGGGAGGATGGGGTGGAGGTGGGTGAGGAAGAGAGAGAGAGAAAGAGAA
>NTHP01000019.1:1756693-1779320 GCA_003416845.1 Oplegnathus fasciatus | reverse complement strand
AAGAGAAAAAAAAAAACAGAAAGAGGGAGTGAGAGAAAGAGTCAAAGCATGTGGGTGATATTTGAAATAAAAGATAAAGGTATAAATAGATGTAGAGGGAGAAAGTGTGACGGTATAGCACGTAGTGGGAGAAGTGTTGTGCGTGTATATGTGAGTAGGAGGTGGTAGGGAGGACACAGAGGAAATCAGGGAAAAGATGCATTTTTAATCTTTCCGTCTTACTTCACACATGCCAGGCTCTTTCTCCTCTAATCTCTCTCCCCCTGCCTCCAACTCTCCACCACATTCTCCCAGAGATTGACAGAGCTGTACTGGATATGGACGCCTGCCCAGTGACACACAGGCTCGGCCAGTTAAGGCATCGACAGCATTATATTTTATGTGAAGGTATGAAACATCTCCAGAGCTCATGCACAAACTGAGCAAGGAGAGCAGAGAGGGTAATCCGGAGGATGAGGGGAGGGAGAGAGAGACACGAAGGGCATGACAGGTCTTTCTGCTCCGCTTGCAGTTGACTTTGATCTCTGTGTGGGGCCTGGCCCTGATGCCAGCTCCTGTTATGTGTGTGTGTGCGCGTGTGGTACATGCAAACACCAGCGATGATGCGTGTGTTCGTGACCCCATTCCAACACACACCTCCCGTGTCATCTGACTGATCAACACCCACATCTCCAGCTTGCTACTTTCTGCTGTAAGATTACATTCGACATACACAAGTGTCATAAAAAGAAAGTCAAATGGCAGCATGCTTGGTTAGGTGTGTGTGTGTTGCAGTGTAGCTATATGCATGGGACTGACAGCCAATGAGACTCTAAAAGAGTAAAGGAGGAAGGACGCAATCAAGCGTGCTTGATACCCTTCTCAGGCTAATAGAAACTGCCAGTGGAACGAATAGGCTCAGGGATGCCACGGCAAGAGAAAGGGAGGAGAAAGAGGAAGAGGGGAAGGAGGATGGAGAAAAGAAGGGAAGCAAGAGTAAGTAAGATAGGGCAGAAGACAAAGTGGCACTGTTGGATGGATGAACAATGGTGTGAGCAGTGACAGCAGAGGAAGATAGACGGAGGGAGATAAAGCGGCAGAAACAAAGAACAGGAAGCCAAAATGACAGTCTCCTCCCAGTGCTCCCTAATCCTCAAAAAATAAATCAGAATGGAAAATTAAATAAAGAACAGGGGGAACGCGTAGGAGGTCTCTCATCCAATTAGACGACCCGTTCTCCGGCTCCTTTCTCGCTCTCTTTCTGTGAGTTTGATTAATACTGCTGGGATTGCAGGCGTACTGGAGCAGTATGGGATGGAGTCGCCACAGACAGGCCTGTACAGGGTGTGTGGGGGAGGGGCAGCAATGCGTTTAAGTGCATCAGCGGATATCTTACCTACTCGTTAGCACTTACATTTGTATTTCTCCTCCAGGTGTCCCTTGGAGAGAGAGAGCAAACCGATCTTCATGGACAGGACGCGGATCTTTCCACTGCGACCACTGCAGGGACCACACACACACAGCAGACAGTGGCAATGAGTCAGTTATATTTATTGTGGGTGTATGTTTGTGTATAAACAGTACGTTGATGTGTGTTCAGTTCAGTTCCGATTTGTATTATATGCAACAGCAGTGACAGAAAATCATTACGTGCTTGGAAAGACAAGAAGCTTCTAGTGTGTATGTGCGCTCTTGTACTTCTTTTATTGTGGGAGAGAGCTGCTGATTATTAATGCATTTTCTGTGCACCCACAAACAATGTTTAGACCAGTAAGCATGTTGGTTTACAGCATGTGAACACACATGTGATTATACAGTATATCCATGCTGTTTAGGCCAGTGCAGAGTGTATTTGAACATGTGCGTACAGTATGTCTTGTCTCAAACAAACACGCTGTGTAGCAGCCATTCGCTTGCCAACTAAGAGACTTGCTGCTGCATATAGCATGTTGACAATGCCAGAATATGTGGGGTAATATGAGTGTGTAAATATGTAGAACACCCTCATCATGCACAGCCAACACCTATGAAGATGATTGGAAATGCAAGGGTATAGTGATGGGATGCATCAGTTCTGCCACTTTCATCCAATCTGATTTAAGAAATTTTACACGCTGTGGGAACATGTTTAAATATGTAAACAAGCAACCACATGATGAAACAAACTTCATAGGATGCACAATTTCCAGGTTTTGACAAACTCTGCGACAAATTCAGAAAAGATAAGAGTCTAATTCATAATCCTCCGTCCTAAATGCGGCAACATACGGCGTACATACGTGTCGTAAACGTTGAGCAGCCAGTTGAGACACATGTCAACGCAGAGCGGCACATTGACCAGGTCTTTGTGCTCTTGCTCCAGGCCGTCGTAGATGGACGTCAGGCAGTTGATGACGTCGGGAACGGACAGCAGCTGATTGTTGTTGGTGAGCTTGTGCTGCTCGAAGGTGTTCTGGGCCACGCTGAGGTCCAACAGGTCCACTGCAGATGAAAGTGGGGAGGCAGAGGAGATGGAGGAGGGAAGAGTAATGGAAGAGTGGGCAGGATGAGAGGAGTTAGATGGAAAAGAAAATAGAGGACAGAGCAGGAGAGAAACAATGAGGAGACAGAATCGAGGAGGATTGGGAGAAAGAAGTGAAAGTGAAGAAAGGGAGGGGCGTGGAGGAAGGTTAACGAGAACAGAGAGAAAAAAGTTAAAAAAGAAATCACATAAGGGTTGACAGGGGACAAAAAGAAAAGTCAGAACCATTAGTAACCTTTCAAACTTGTTCTTTGGGCTTTCAGAAGTGACTCAGATTCTTCTAAAAATGCCAACAAATCTGAACAGGACGAGGAGCTGAAAATGGCACAGACTATTCATAGACACACTTCAGAACTGCAGACTTGACTGATATTTTGTCCAAAATAGTTCAAAACAACTAAGTGCGAGAGTCTGCCGGGAGTACAGACAGAGAACAGACGGATCATTGTGGTGAAATATTAATATGAGAGAGAAATCTGAACAGGAAAAGACAAATGAGGAAAAAAAAGAGTCAGAGCGAGAGCAGTTTCTTCTAATTTAATCTGTTGGCTACATCTTCAATGACAAAGCAAAAAAGGAATATTGTATTTATATCAATGTCTCAATTCTACTTGCATACTGTAGCTATCACTTATGTAGAGAATGGGAAAACAGAGGGAGAAAATTGAACAAAACAGGCTAATCGAGTCCTTTGGGACGACACTATTAAACAATGTAGCCAGCTACACAAACACACACAAACACACCAAGACAAAACAAAGTAATTCCAGTGGGATGAGATTATTTCACCAATAAAAATCAACTTGTACCAGGAAATTTAATACACTTATGTATACTCAAATCGGACAGCATGAATACTAAATACAGTCGATTTTTGAGGGTGCAGTCGATGATCACCGTTCTCCCACAATGTTGCTCATGTGATGCTCACAGCTAAAATAAAAAATTAAATAAATTGTGGGTGGTGGTGAAACAGCTCCAAAAAGTCTTGGAACACACCAAAAAAGTATTAAATCTTAGGAAAAACATTTGGATGTCTATTTGTGAAGTTTAACTGGCAGTAGCTTTCCAAAGTTGCAGTTTGATTGACATCACATGTCACACGTGTTATATAATTTCCTGTTAGTATAAAATGGTAGAGTATGTTGATATTTTTGTATACTAACTGCTAAAACAATATACTATGATGATTAGTGTGTAATACATATTGTTTAGAATTAGCATGTAGCATGGATTTGGGACGCAGCTCAAACGCTCTACTGTAGTGTTCTGCCCTTTTCTGTCTTGTATCAACATACAGTACTGACACTCATTTTGTTTAATAAGCTTTATCACATTCTTGTTGAGAGTTAGATGAGAAGATAAACATCACTCTCATATCTGTCTGTTTAATATGAGACTGGACCTAGCAGACAGTTAACATAGCTTAGCATAAAGACTGGAAACAGCTAGCCTACGTCTGTCCAGAGGTAAAAAATCCGCCTACCAGCACCTCTAAAGTTCACTAATTAACACGTCTGTTAAGACGATTGTTTTTTTTGCAGTGGATGTACTGCTCACTCAAAACGTGGGTAGAATTAGTACCAAGTATGCATTTGGGACACTGTGTTTTTAAATGAATCTACAGACCTATTAAGGGCAAGCTCAGATCCTGATAGGACTCTTAATTAGTACTTTATTCAAGGTCCACTGAAAAGGTCAACCACTTAACCCCATCTCTGTTCAAAACATTGAACATTGCTAGGTGGTAAAACTAATACACAGTGTGTTGTGGGCTACAGGTAAGGGGCAAAATGAAGGCCATTACAGTGTAGATATAGATCATTACCACTAAAATAAAAACTTATTTAGACCTACCACTTATGTATATTTCTATTTTCAGGGTATTGATTACAGTGTATTGCTTCAGATTTATCCAACAAATACTAAAATACAGGTGCAAAAACTTTTTACAGATAATGGACAAAACTTTTCATGAGGTATGGACCCTCTGTTGCTCTGTATGCATCTCTCCCCCTCTGAGCCTCCAGCACTTTTCCAGAAACCATTTAAACTCTGCTCCCTCTCCTACAGCCCTCCTCCCTACCACCTCCTCCCCTCACTTAAGTCTCCTCACTTGCCCCGTCGTTCGCTCCTTGTCAACCCCTCCGTGGCTGCCTTGCCTTACGTTTCCCCCTGCTCCCCAGACAGCACTAATTACTGGGGTGTATCCACGTGGAGCAGGCACAGCAGGGCAGCCATGCTGTCAGAAAGCAAAACTTTACTTCCCTCTCGCTTTGTCGCTACACACGCAGATATGAAGCTGAGAGGCTGTGGCACATTAGCGGGATACCACGCAAGCTCATTTGTGCTTCTCCAGCCCCCTGGCACAGACTTAACCCAATTAGCCATTTTATAGTATCCCTGTCATGTGTGTTTGTGTGTGTGCCATTCTCTCACACACAGGCATGTACACACACACACACATTTCCAAATATTCATACAGGCACATACAGGTCTCCAAGCATAGATTCCACGTGAATCCAGGCTAATAACTAATAACTACTGATCCTTCTGCTGTGCATGTGTGTTTGTATGTGTGTGTTTTGCGCTGTGACTGTTCTAATCTAATGGATGAAATTGAATTGCAGTGCCCCAAGTCGAAATCACTCAGGCTAATGCATTCCCGTCACAAACACACGCATGCGATCAGAGAGGCAATATGAGATAGCAAACTAAAACGCCTGAATCATTCAAACTCATTAACAACCAACAAACACAATAACACACTTTGATACCCACGATTATTCAGGTACACAGGGCCTAAGCCGCACACACACCTACATGAGGCATCTGTTTCACACATGCACACAGAGCAAACTTCCTACAAACAGCAGGATTTAAATGAGCAGTGTGGGCTCCCAGTGTGTGTTGCTGAATAATGTCAACAGCTGCATAATAGTTAACATTTGTCACCATTACTATTACACTGCGCTGAACCCAAGTAGCTGCTGCCATGCTGGTTGAAACCTCACACAGGGGGAGTCTGCATGCACCTGTGGTGTGTGTGAGTATGTGTGTATATGGCGTTGATAGCCACCTGAGACTGCAGATAATAGCCGCCTTTATCAAAGCTTCCATTATAAACGACACAACAGCAGCTCTCGTGTTGAAAAAAATGTTTCAAAAAAAAGCATAGCCTAAAAAAAAATCCCACCTGTGCACACCAAATGAGGCTGTGCTCAACAGGCTTAACACAAGCACCAGCTGCGACTGTGCATGGACAAAATCATGCACACACAGACACACTGATAGAGTGTGTGTAATTTTAAAGCCAAAATATCCTTGGCTCCTGCGCTGGTCTGGCACAGCGTCTGGCAAAGCTTCAAATCATTACCGCATCCCCTCGTTGCACCCAGACTTCAAAAGAAGCAGACCGCGACTGTAGGTATTAAGGTGCGTATGAGTGTGTATGCGTCTTACTTACAGCACAGTGCTTTCTGTAGTCTGCGGATCTTCATGGCTGTTCGGTATGCTGAGAATCTCACATTGTTCAAGTCCGCTACAGGCAGGGACAGAGACAGAGAGATGAAAGGTAGACGGACAAAAAGAAAATGCAGGCAGAAAATCAGAAAACAAAAGTGCAACAGAAATCTGCCTACTGGGCAACATGAGCAGGACCTCTGTCTTCAATGAAAGCTGACTTTTTGTTAGTTATTGTCTATGGAGATGACCGAGGGGAGGGGTGGCTCATGTGGACTGTGTAATTAGGTTAGTCAGTTCTGTGTCAGAGGGGGCCGGTGCTATTTGTTGAGCTGCTGGCCTACAGCAAACGCTCCCAAAGTTTCACAGCTTATTACTTATCCGGCTGCTCATTAGAGAGCAGCCATACTGGCCACCCCACAGGGACAGAGGCATGCATATGGATATATAACAGGGAGCACGAGAGAGAGCAAAAAGATCAGGGTGCACTTTTCATCAAGCTAAACGTAAAGAGTAAACTAACTAGGCAAGAGATGGATGGTTCTACAAGATTTTGTTGATCCCTCGCCAGAAAACAGTCTTCAAAAGATCAAAACACAAGCCATACTGGGACCAATGCATGACTATGCTAGAACCTCGCAGCAGTCGCAAATGCACCTGCAATTTGCAGGTGACAAACATTTGTGCCACCGTTTATGATCTGCGTGTAAGAGGTGCTCGCAAATCACTTTTGTGAAATGGGCTCCTAGTCCTTTAAAAGGCCAGTACGCTACCATAAAACAGGTTTTATTATTATTTTATTAAAAATCGAGGTATCTGGCCATGTAGACAGTTTTGAATTTATTTGCCCAAGTTCTGAAATATCTGCATCTGAAATGTTTGCCTCCATCCCAGTACAATGTCAGTGAAATTAATTTTGTTTGTAGTTCTCACAGCATTGACAGATTATACTTAAAAATTCAACAGCAGCATCTCTTTTCAGAATTAGCAGCTGCATTGCTCAGGATAACGCACAGAACACACTGTGAAAAGTTTTCATTGGGACCGAAAAAATGTTATAAAACAGTTCACAGTGAATTGTGTGGATTATCCAGAGTGGCAGGAGCATGGTTTCTGGACAGAAATGTTGCTGTTGAATCTTTAAATGACATTTTTTAATACTTAAGCACCACAAATGAAATTCACCTCCAATGTTCTGAGGTAGAGGCAGAAATCTTAGAGACAGTATGTGCAATATCTTAAAACACGGCCTAATGAAACCAAAGCTATCTGCATGGCTGATATCAATAGATTTTTTTGTAAATGATAACTGACACTTTAACAAGATTCTTGGGTAAAGATTTCTTTAGATTCACTTTTTCAGGGCCTGAAGACACTGCGTGATTCTGTGTGTGTGTTTCGTACCTAGTGACTGGTAGAGCTCTGTCATCTTTGGATGGTCCCAGCAGGTTGTCTGTGTCTGGTGACTGAAAACCACAAAAATAGAGGAGAACCATTAAACTGAGAAACACACATAAAAAAAAAAAATCCCTACAAGCTGACACACAAACAGAACAGGAGCCACCTGCGTCAATACACACACACACACACACACACACAGATACTGACAAACACTTTCAAGGCTTATCACAAAAGAAGAAGAAAAACATGACAGACAGAACTACTTCGAAAGCTAAGCTACACAAAAACATACACACGATAGCAGAAGCATAAAAACTTAGAAAAATGAATACACGCTTGGAATTGCACACCAGCTAACATCACTATTATCATCATCATTTGACGTGTGCAAACTTTGATGGCTTTATTGCAAACTCTTTTGTTATCGCACGCGAATTGGGGACAGAGGCTACAGATTCCTTCGCAAATCATAAATCACACACACACAAACCAAAAAAAGCTCCTCTGAATGAAACAGCACACACACACACACACACACACACACACACAGACACAAATATATACAGTGAATCCCTCTCTTCACCAAGAGCGGGACATAAATATAAGGGGACCAAGTCTCAACTCCCTGTTTACATTTCTGCTTCAACAGAAGCCTCACAAGTACACACATACACACACACACAAAACAACAGGAACAAACCAAATCTACTGAAAAACCAACACTGCAAAAATAAATAAAATAAGACCCCGTGCTAAAACTGATCAAACGTGGTTGCCTTCACACACAGGACAGCAAAGAATCTGACTTTTCTCGAGCTGCGACTGCCAATCAGCACATCTATTTGAGCTCTGCAGGCCGTGATGTGGCCGTGATGTGGCTGTGTGTGTGTGTGTGTGTGTGTGTGTATGTGTGTGTGTCAAGATGGCACCTGGCTGTCAGAAGCTGCGCTTTAGATCTGTGTGGAGTGTTTGAGAAGATTTCTGGAAGACGGTTTTTGAAATAAGTCTGTTTTTGAATGCATGAAGGCTCCCCTGTGGTTTCGGCGACGGCTCTCTCTCTCTGCTGACAGGCAGCAGGAAGTGAAGTGGAGTGCTGACACTGAACTGAGGTGGCGGAGTGGACGACAGGAGCCCTCCACGCACACAGATATTCATCACTATTCAATGGCCGTACGGACTGATGACCCCTTTCACACCTGCACAGGCATCGCTAATGCCTGGACCTCCCTGTGCTGAGGACAGGCTCGTGTTTTATTTAGATGGACTACAAAGATCTTGCCTGAGCTGACAAGGGGTTTCAATGAATCCAACTTCAGGGATTTGCTGATATTTGCTGTACACAAACACACAGCTGGGAGGAAGAATGCTGGCTATCAAGGCCACAATTGGCCGACAGCTATCGCCATAAAACATTTTTGTCATTGAAGTGTAGGAGGGAACATCGGAGACTAAACAGAGCTAGTACAATGAGGGACACACAATCAACTCACTACACACACAAAAAAAATCTGTACTGTATTTACGTACACACACAGACACACCAAAAGGCAGGCAGCATTTCCATCAACAAAAAGATTAGGAAGCTTGTGCTTATATCCACAGCTCATGAATGCCATAATGAGGACGACTGAGTTGTCAGGTTCAACTGTCCTCAGCGCTTTCCCTTCAGCGCATTCCCTCTGTAATGCCTAAGCAACCTTTTTGTTGTCCTATAGAAGGAAAAAAGAGCAAACTGGCGACACATTTACTACAAAGCTGCTACAGTTTAGATAACACAGCGAGAAACATTCATAGGCGAGAAGAGAGGCATCAGAGAATATTAAAGAGCAGGGGACACAGATTTTCCTGGTAGATATTTGAAAGCTTCTTGGAGACACATGCAGCACTACATCCTCGGTGAACCTCAACCCAGTGTGAGCCAAAAATGGCTTGGAAAAAAACAAATCGATGAAGAAAATAATTGCTAATTGCAGGTGTAGACATGACACCACTTCTGAAGAGAGCCAACAATGAGCGCTCATTTCTACTGTTCTTGAGCATGTACCTCCAAAGTAGGAAATTGCTTCTGCAAATTAAAATGGATACATGGCAGTTAAAAGTGGCCTGTAATAGGAAATGTTGGTTGTCCTGATTTTTCAGAAGGTGTCTAACTGTGAGAGTCTGGGGATGAAGCCGCTTCTTGTGCAATGCGTGTGACATTTTCCTTCATAAACATCATTAAATGACATCTCAGAGTAAGCATCAACAAATCAAATGGGGTCACAGAGGGGGATACTGCAGCAGGCGGAGGAAGGATGAAATTTATGTAGCCACTAGGGTACTGTGAGGGGGACAAAATGTAAAAATGTGCAAGACGTCTTTCATGAGATTTCTTTCTCAGCGGGTGAGCAAAGTAGGCTGCTGAAACCATCCGACAGAGGCGCACAATCTGACCCTCTCAGACTAACGGATCACCACGATAACAATTTAGCTTATCAAAAATAATTGCCATTTCCTTTGACGTTTTCTGTGTAGCGTTGCCATTTCCAGATGCTACAGAGTCCCACAGAAGGTTAAAGTGGTTTTGCTAATTACTCACTTCTTCTCACCTGCTCCATAATTAACCATAACCACAATTTCCAACTACTAGTGATGATGTCTGTCTTTCTGTCTTTCCCACAGAAAGGACAGTAAAAGATCAAAAAATGTCAATAAAGTCCCCTGGGGATACATCCACCCCTTGCCCTATGGACAATGATGGACCATGGGGCAAGGGGTGGGTGTATCCAATCAAACCGCTGGCTGCAGACCAGCCAACACGTCTGCACAACACTTTGCTGCTGGGAGTTTGTCACTGTCACACACTGAGAGAGCGTCCTGAATAATCATGAGTGTGCAGATGAATGATTACTTGTGTATCTGGATATCCAAAGAGACAGAATTAGTAAAATATCTGAGTAAGCAAGAGCAAGATTTCAGGAACTTTTTTTTTCTCTCTGTGACAGCAACCTGCCAGACTTATCAAGAAGTGTCTGTGACAGGTGATAAGTGCCTGCATTCGCCACCTGACATCTTCTGTCTTTCTCTGGCTTTCACCTCTCCTCCTCTGCCTCTTTTTTGCTTTTAGAAAATGAACCCCCTCCCTCCCAAAGTCATCGGTATTCTGCTTTGGAAACACAGCTCACACAGCTTTTGATTTCTTCTTAAAACCATTGTTCAACTATATTTCGGCAACATAACGAAGACACCACGAGAAGGGGATGCATGAAAGTCCACTCATGTATATATAAAGGCTGTCTGTTCTGTTAGGGACAACCAACGCCACCAAATGTTTCCTGACAAAAACAGAGACAGACAGTACAGCCAGGAAAACTTTGGAAAGTAGAGGAGACTTTCTCTAATCTTTGCTGAGACGCAGTCTTGCTATATTTCCTCTCGAAAAGCCTACAAGGCGTGTGAGCCCCCCCTCCCCTCTCTCAGAAGTGCCAGAATGGGTGAAATGGGACAGCATGTGAGGTTGCCAGCATGAGGCGGCAGGCATAGAACTTGTGTGAAGCCATTTGATTTCTCCCCCCCCAATATGTCGCTTGAACTCCTCACTACAGGGGGTGGACAAGGCGCAGTTTTAATCAGGGGCCCTTTGTCAGCTCAAAGAAAAGAGGCAGAGCATGAGAGGAGATGGAAGAGGAGACGAGGAGGGGTTCGGGGAAATGAATGTGTCAAGGACTGATGCGGGTGTCCCAAGGATGTCACGGCACTGAAAGCGACCTGTGATTAGTCCTGGAGATGGATTTAGAGTTCAGTTTTCAAGCTGCAAATTAAGTGGGTATGTATGAGTGTACCAGCCTGCATGTGTATTTGTGTGCGAGGGAGGATCGGAGAGGGCAGCGTACAGCAGGCTATCTTCATTTTAAGATGAAAGGAAAGCCGCACACTGAGGTTAAAGTTGAAGGAGGATTGGTTCTTTTCTTCCTGTTTCTGAAAGGCAATTTAGGGTTAATGTGAAAGTGGCCATGGAGAAGAAAAACCTGGAGGCATGGACAGAACATACGGTGTGTGCTCACAATGGGTCTGTGTTAGTGTGTGTGTGTTTGGTTAGCGAGTTTGAGCTTGGTTCCAGTTGGAGTTCGTATGCATCTTTGGGTGTGTGTAAGCGTTCCATTGCCAGCTCGAGGATGTGCATCTCTATTTGTGTGTCCAAATGCATGTGTGTGTATTGTTTTGTGCGAGTGCCCTTGTGCACACGTGTTTTGTTTGTGCGTGAGTGGGCGGATGCGGGTTCATTGGCTGGGCACATCTGTGATCACAGGCTGTTGTTGACTCTAAAGTTATAAGCCTGTCCTCTGAGTCGTTGCCTGTCTCTGGCTTTCATCTCTGATCCCCCTCTAGTGCCAAGCTGCTGGCCCAAGCACAGCGCAGGTGTCCCAGCCCCCTCTCTCTTTGTCTCAATCCTGTTTTTCTCTCTCTCTGTCTGTGTCTTCATCGCCTGTCTGAAAACATTTTATCTTGACCTCCTCAAAAAATTACCACAGAATTTTTTAATATGATTCAATAAACTGAATCAACGGTTTTAAATTGCTGGTTTTATGTTGAATCAAAACTTTTTGGAGACATTTAACCTACCACTGAGTCAAGACTAGACCTGTAAATCTCCGTAGTTGAAGCTTTTATTGTGGGTTGTTCTGTGGACAATGGCAGGGGGGAATTTTAAAAAAATGGCTATGTGACAATTTAACTGAGACAGTGACATTTCGACTCGGGGCACGAGGCGGTTTAAGGGGACCTCCTTAAAAACTGCACCCAGTTTTATCATCCTAAATCACAAAGTAAGGCTGTAACAGTGCCCCAACCGGACTGTGGGAGAGAGACAAAGAAACCAGGACTGACAAACGATAGCTGAAACCGCTATCTGAAGATTTTTTTTCAACGACCAGCCAAAAATAAGGGTGAATTCAGGTTTGGTTAGTCAGCAGTTCACCGACATACGGTTACATGATTTCTGGATAATGAGGTCTGTCAAACTTTCAGAGCTGACAATTCCTGAACAGTAGAGAAGCTGTCTTGGTTTCTACCAACAGCCTGTTTAAATAAAAACCTTTGGTAGAAATTAAAAGAAGCTAAAGCTGTTATAGTCACAATTAGAACAGTGTGGGAAGCTGTCCTGGGATTCAGCCTGGTATTATCTATTCAAAAGGAGGTGCTAATGTTGAACTGAATGAGAAATGTGCAGGTGAAACAGCTTGAATTTTAATATACACTCACAGGAGCGAATTGTCAGGAAAGAAGCTCCTGATTGGGAGTAAAATAAATGATGTACGTGCAGAGAATATACACGGAACAACAGCTACGTGATCATTCGTGGGTTATGTATGTGAGGGGTCACTAGAGGTCAGAGCTTTAATGTGAAAAGACTTAAGTATCCGATTCCCCACAGAAAAATGTTTGAGATAATGGGGTATTTCACAGTCAACTATGAACATTTTTCAAATGCAAAATCAAAAACATGAATTCAACTCCATCTGCACCATACTGCCCACATTTGTGTCTACCTTCAGGAGGATATAGCCGTTGGAAATCTACATACCCAACCATTTTCCTTCCAAAGACGGCAGTTAAAGTCATTAAAGATCATATGACAGTCTGACTAGACAGGTCTGGCTGCATTAACCTGCATGACCTTGAGGTCATGGCCTCTAAATGACTCATAAAGCACACCCAAGAAGAAAGTCTTTTGATGATATTTTTACAAACTTGCACAATCTACAAGTCTACAGTAGATTGATTCTTAGTTCTAGGCCAGTGGCTCTCCACCTGGGGATCAAGACCCCCACAGTGGTCACAAAATGAATCTAAGGGGTGTAAACTGGAAATGATGACCAGGGTAAGGAATACAAAAAAAAAATAACGCTGCTACAAAACATTTTGTTTATTCTTTGTCCATCTAACCTTTCAAATAAAACAATCGCTCTACTTCGAGTGCTCACAACTCACAGACATGCACCCTGTCATGACAAACAGACAATGCATTGTATTCAGGGGTCACACACAAAACAAACTGGAAACCATTAACTAAAGGAGATGGGGATAAATACCAAAAAAAAACAAAGGAAGTATAGACAACAGACAGACGATATCCTGACTGCTCTGCTTTCAATGCCTACCAGTGCATAATAATCATTGACAGACGCCAACACACACACACACAAATGCATACAATTTATACAGACACAAAGATGGCTATCGAAGCAATTTCTCGCCACTTACTTGATGTAATATGGAACCTTATTCTGAGAAACTGCACGTTGCCAGGGGAGCTGTACAGAAGCTGCAGACAGAGAGAGAGAGAGAGAAGGAGAGACAGATAAAGAAAAAGGAGAGACGAAGAGGAAGAGTCAAGCATTCAAAATCAAAACACCATCTTAATAAACATTGCACAATTTTACCATGCAGTATAGTAATCCATTTAGAGTTTGGGGTTTGACTTGAAATAATTTCCACATCTAACACTTCCATAATAACATACTCTAGCTATGTAAGGAAGACTCTTACTGTGCATGAAATTGAGAGAGAAAAAAAAAGTAAATAGGTATCGTTTTCTCGGCAGAGAGAGGGGGGAGGGAGACAATAGGGCACGTGAGGAGAAAGATATGAAAAAACTGAGAAAAAAAACAGTTGAGGAAAAGTGCTACGTGCCCAGGTTTATGTTAATATCTGTGGATACAAAAGATGACAATAAATACTGACAGACCAAGGAAATCTAAAAAATGACAAGCTGATACAGTGTTAAAACCAGTAGAATATAAGACTCGAGAAGCTCTCAAGAGCAATACGGAGCAGAAATGTTGCTTGATTTATCGCCCTCCCACTTTCCCTCCTCCTTGACACAGCTCTACGCTCAGATAGAGAGATGAAAAGACAGTAAGAGAAAGAGATTAAGCGAGATTGGGAGATATACGAGATGGATAGGGCGAGATAAGGACGCAGTACTTTATTGATCCCTGAGGGAATATTAAGCTACTAGTGTAATGAGAGCGAATGTGAGATAGAGTAGATAGTGTCATAGTGCCAGGAAGATGAAAGAAGAGACAGAGTGCTGTTTCGTCTGGTGCCGTTGCTGAGCTCCCAGCAGGGCTTACTTGGTAAATTCATGTCTATTGGTGACACAGCACGCCAGCCGAGCTTACCACCTGCTCTGAATCACACACCGTCCATTTTGTCTGTGTCTGACAGCCAGCAAAGCAAATCAGGTGGAGCAAAAAGAACACTAATGGCTGTATGATTATAGAAAATGACGGTGGAGAGAGAGAGAGAGACGCGGGGAGCGAGAGACCGGCTGCTTTGTTTAATGTTCATACTCCTGCATTTGTCTTTTTCTCTCTCTAGCTTTGTCTGCAACTCTCTCTGCTAATGACCACTCTAAAGAGGGAGAAAGAGGAGGGAGTCAGAGGAGAGCTGTAATTAAGCCTTGCATTATTCAAGAGTAAAGTGCCTCGTCTGCAAACTGTGTGTGCATGAGCGTGCGTGCACCCACATATCCACAGAGCATGCATGTGACTGTGCAAGCGTGTGGCTGAAGATTAGAGGATGAAAAAAAAAATTAGAGGATGTGAAACAGCGTAACTGAGTGGAAACAAACCAAGTCCCCCCCAAATTTTATAATTTCCTACGAGAGGTAATTGGCTCTGTACTCACTGGAGAGGAAATGTTGGGAGGAGGGGCCGAAGTCACGGTGGGCTTCCTGAAGCAGCTTCAGTCTGTCCTCCACCGCCACCTGCGTGATGAGCAGACACACAGACAGGAGAGAAGACAGGTCAGCTGTGGGCTTGAAAGTTGCACTCAACGAAACAGAACTTTACAGTGGCTGGAGTTGGCGTCATGGTTGGAATGAATTCAATTTCAGTGCAATTAAGTTGGAAGTGGATTTGCTGGAAAATCCCAAGCTCAAGAAACTTTTTTCTTTTAGAAGTATAAATATGTACTGTATCATATATATATATTTTATGTCATTTACCACTGTACAGTAGATCACTGATATATATAGCATTGAATAGAAATAATATAGCACAGTTGAAAATCCGTTTAAAACAATTGAACTGTGGAGAATTTGCCCCAATCTCTAGTTGCCATTGTTTCTATCCTGGATACCCTCAGCAGCTAACACAGAGTGTGTTTACATGCACACTAGAATCCTGTTTACATCTTGTCTATAGCAGCCGTGTAACAAAAGCAACAGTGTCAGTCCTCCATCAGTATCTTCACTGGAAGCAGTCGGTCACAGTATTGCAGTGCATTCGGAATTGTTTTAGAACAGCTCACAACCCAATGCAATGTATTAGTTGCGCGTGTAAGTCGAAAGAAAATAAAGCAGAATATGCTTTGGGTCAATGTTGNNACATGAATACTAACCTTTATCACACGTATAACTTGTGATATCCTGTAGTACATTTTCTGGAAAATAGGAACTTTTTTAGAGAAAATAAACCAGACAATAACATCTGTTTTGGCTAATCCAGTGAATAAATCCCATAAAACAAAGCTACAACTGGCTTCATCCTCCACTGTTGAGGTAACTCAAGTGGTGCAGAAATGACAGAGCAAGACACGGAGGAGTCAAAAACATCAGACACCTGAATGATATCAGAATCATGTAGCGTCTCATGTTGCATGTAAACATCATATCTTAAATATGATCAAAACCAGAACAAGACTCAAATCCATCCTGTGCAAATTTATTACCTTTATTGTTTCAAAACCATATTTGAAAAACAACAAAACACACCAGACACACATTCACTCCTGCACCCCTGTGAAAGCTGTGTATTGACCTCTCAGGCTGTGCACCTGTGTCCGACGCGGCTGTGGGGTTGCTTTGCTCCATCAGGCTGACTAGCAGGACAGTATTGGCAGTCTGTAATATTGCGACACACACACAGACACACACACCTCAGGCGTTATGGCAGCCAAATCACAGCTGTCCACACAGGGATCCTGGAAATGGGCATAGAAAGGCCAATAGCTCAGTTTCTTTCTGGCCACTAATGGCTATTATGGTCACTGTCCCGCCGAGAGGAAGATGGGAGCTGTCTGCATATGAAAACCAAATCATCAAACTACACAGTCAGACCTGGCTTATTAGTGAAGCTGTCGCCTTCCTGCAGGCTGAAAGAAATAAAAAGAGCTGACAACAGAGAGACAAAGTGAGCAGTCCACAGAAGCTCTGCCCTCCTCTGACTCAGTATTTGAGTTATGGTCAATCTCCAGGCAGAAAGACTATTAGTGGGTGTCTGTACAGTACACGGGAAATATCACAAGGCTACAAATTAGCTCAGCTACCCAGTCTCACTCTGCGGCAGTGTCACACTTAAAAAGGGATGACTTTAGGTTCCAAGATTTCATTTTTTGTTCTCAGCACATAACTCCCTTTTTTGCTTTTTTCTGCCTACATTCCCAACTCATTTATCTACAGCGACAATGCCATGTGGCTGTATACAAGAAAAACTTTTTTCTTTCCATGATGGTGTCTTTGAAATCACAGTCTATCTGTGGCTTCAAATTGATGCCATCACAGATGGGCGGTCTTGACCTGTATTCAGTCCTCCTACAACTGGGCACCGCAGGCATCACCAGCCAGCTCGGTCAAGGATCTCAAAGGCTCAAAGAGCCTGTCATTAAGGAGGATTTTTCACATTTCTCTGCACCTATCTCACCTTTGTATCTGGCTCTACAGTACTCACACAATCCAAACATGTAGCTATAGATGTAGAAAAGATGAGAAAAATTATCACTGAAAGAAAAACAGAGCTAGTCTAAAGACTCTAAAGGCCTGATGAGGACATTGTAAAGAAATGAAGAAATAGTTGACCTTGACCTTGCTTGATGAGGAGTACCGACACAGCTGATTTTAATTGTACACTGGTATGCTCTTGCGCTCATACAAACTCAACATGGAGGAGGATTTCACTCCCTGATTCACAACCAACATCACTTCTCTTCTCTTTGCTTCTGATGACTTGCAAAGAGACTTCTCCACGACTTTCCCTCTAGGGCTGAGACATGCTCCACTCGCTGAGAAAGACTCAGCAAGTCCCTCAGCGGATCAGACCAAGACATTCAAGTGCGTCGAGAGCCAAGAATGTGGCTGGTGTTCTGTGAGAATAGTGTCCATTGATGTTTAGTGACAAAGTGTTGCGGTGAGCACAGAGCTGTGTTCAAATAAAACAGGTACACAGGTAGAGGGACAACTCTCAGTCCCCGTGTGTGTTTCGGCTGACACAAAGTGAAATCAGCACGCACACGGTGAGAGAAACCGAAGGAGACAAAGACAGGCGGAAGAAATGAAAACACACAGGCAGGCAGCTTGAGAATGAGGGAACAGGAAGAAGGAGGATCAAGATATATTGAAGACAGCATTCATTTAGGCAAGTGTGGACAAAATGCTGCAGGAAGAAAAGTGGGAGGGAACCCAAGAGAAAGCAAGAAAGAGTATGTGTGCTCAACATCTGCGGATGATTCAGGAGGGTTTAAGCTACCTGTAGTAGTTTCCATCTCATGTTGAGCTGGTCCAGTTGTCTGGAGGCGGTGGAGGACAGCTGGATGTCCAGTGGTGTCAGCTCTGCAGAAAGCTCATTGACGATTCTTACATCCTGGCGTAATGGGGCCACCTCCTCTCTGAAGGCCTGAACATAAAGTTTTATATTGTTGCAGGGTGAAAAATTGATATTGTAACTGCATTATAATTATGAACTTAGGCTAACTAATTACCTAATCATGAAGTTTGTGCTTTCACAAGCAATAACTGAGTTCCTGTTGCACAGAATGTCAGTTATCCTCCATTTCATCTTAATTGCTGTTTATCTTTTTCTTGTTTACTGTGTTGACCTCATAATCTCTAATTGGAGACAAATCAAGTTTTAAATTGAGTTTTGTTGTGCTATAATTTGCATTTAAAGTTGCAACTGTGGCTGCCAACATAAACTTAATGCCTACGTTCTTTGTGTGTGTTGCATACTGGAGAGGAGTGTTTCCACTGTTGTAGCGAAATCTATTAATAGTTTTATTCAAAGTGGACGCCTACATGACATGGATATTAAGAGCCATAATTGGCCAGACTGCCCATACCACAGGGAGGCAATCATTAAGATGTGAGGTGGTGTAAGAGACAGCCAAATGAATGCAACAGTGAAGGAGTTGCCTTTGCTTATGCAACCTGTGAACAATTATGTGGCTATTTCTGATGCCGCTGTTTCTCCTTTGTCCTCCATTTCTCCTTTGTCACTTTTTTCGTTTATTGTTTACTGTTTATTTGGGAGTGCTGTCATTTTTCTGCTTGTTAACTAAATGTGTTGCTTGTTTCTTGGCCAGGTCTCCTTGGGAAAAAGACATCCTCAAATTTGATGAGTAGCATTTGCAAACAAACAAGACAGAATCATCAAACCGAGTACATGATCAAACCAAGTAGCATTTTGTTCCCGCAAATGAAAAGAGAGAGGAGTGTGGAAATTGTGTGAGAATTCACAGCCAAGTCTCACTAACATTATTGCACGCAGTTATTTTCATGGATGTGTTTCAGTTGATACTTGTACTGAATCAAATCACAATTGGTCGCGCCGACTTAACTGTTAAATCTGTGATTTGCAAGTTAAACAGAGACAATTCACGGTTAAACTTTCAACAGAACAGAAAAGATGAGATTTATTCAAGTTGATTCAGTGCTGCATGCTGTAATGACATAATGACTGGTGGGGGTGTCTAACTCCTGACATGATGTCTTGATGACTACGGTATGTATGGTTTCTCTCTGACCCACCATGGTCTTGTCGATGTGGTCCTGCAGAGAGTCGATCAGCAGATCCCCCACAGGCTGCCAGGTAGCTTTGGCCTCCTCCGCCCGAGTCAGCCGCAGGTCCAGCTGGTCCATGGAGCTCTGCAACTCCTGGAGTCGCTCCAAGGCTCGCTCCACCTGACTCTGCCAGCCACCCATGTGTCCTTTCAGACGCTCCCACCGCTCCCTCACCTCACCCGTCTGCTTGCGGATGGCCCGGGCCAACCCTCGGGCCTTCTCCTCTGGGGTTTGGTCTGGAGGAAGAAAGAGAAAAGACAGAGAAGCAAGTTATTTTGCTGACAAAGACAGTTTTCATGCCCTTTATTACTCTTTAATATATACATAGTTTCCATACCACTACATGGCATTGGCAGTGATATTTTCTACAACCAAAAATACAACCCATTCAAATCCTCGCACCCGATTTTATTTCAGAAACCTGAACATCTTCAATACTATTATGTTCTCCGATTATGTACTTTTATATACACGTTACAACTCAGAAAAGAGAAAGAAAAATTTGTCCAGATAATTTCATGACATTTTCATTTTCCCAATTCAAGATATAGGTGTATTCATTTATGGAGCTCTGTCATTTTATTAACATTACATCCTCCTTAAAATCATACAGCACATTATTAAAAAAGGCTTTAACTTGAGTTTTATAATTGTGTCTATTATGGGACATAATCTGCATACATTTTTGACACTGTAAATGTTGTTTTGTATCATTTAGGTCAAGAGTACTGAATAAACCTTTCTTGGGCGTTCTCCCTCGTCCTGCACATTACTTTCCATTATTTGTATTTCCCTTCTTTGATTTCAACTTGGGCAAATAAGTAAAAGTCAAGATGAGGAGGGAGAAGAGGAGGGCAGAAGGTAATAAAAAAGAAAAAAGGATCTCAATTAAATTGAGGGTGGAAGTGAAGGCAGTCAAGGCATGATGAAAGTGACCAAAAGACAGAAAAAAGGGGTGAGAGGCACAGAGGATCCAGGTAATGAGGAAGGTGAGAGGATGGGATAATTGTGACATATCAGAAGATGCAGGCAGAGATGAAAGAAGAAAGTAGGCAGAAGAGAAAACTGCTTCCCAAATACCCATTTTGACTACAAAGAAAGGTGAGCAGCTTTTATGAGTTCTAAGGTCTCGTCTCTGGGGTAGTGACTGGATTACCATCTTCACCTGTTGCACCTCTGCAGTCTCTTCTCTTTTTCCCTCTTTCTCCCCTCCCCCACATTTATACACACAAGTCAGACATCTATGAGACGTACTGCAGATAGCGACCATCCCACAATGTGATGGTGTCTGTCTTTTGTAATGAAGAATGTGGGGTACAAACAAAACAGTAAAAGTCAACTTAGTGGCATAGACAAAATAGAATATAAGACAATTGAAGTGTCACCCTGAGAAATCCCATCTCTTCTGATTAAACAACACGCAGCCTCTGATCTTAAATCAGCTTTTTTATCTATTTATACAATGAGGCGACGCTTTGATATCCGTATCAAAGATCACAGACAACAAGCCTATCGGAATGCGCTCTGAAGTCTCGCCACACCCCTACACGGCCCCTTGGGTCGGTTTAATTATTTACACAGTAGGGTTTTAGTTTGAAGGGAAATGTGCTGACTTAACCAAGACTTCCCTGCCGCATCCAACAGAGACAGAGGGAATGCGGAATGAGTCGGCGCATGTTTAATTCTCAGGTGCTCTGTTAGATATTGGTATTACCACCAGCTCATATTTTTGTGAATGATGAATCAAGGGCACTAAACCTCAAAATGGGACCAAATAAGTCTTTATATTTGGTTTAAAGACATCCAAGACAGGCTTGCTATGAATATCTAAGTGCTTTTTGGTACAGACTGTACTGAATGAGACGCCTTGCTGATCCGGTATTTCAAGCTGGTTAAAAAGGAGACTACAAAGGCACTCTGGTGACCTAGGGGTATAAGACACTGAACATGTAATCGTAACGTCCCCCCAGTTTAAGTACAACCAAGTCATTTTGCTGCATGTCATCCCTCCTCTTTCTCTTCAACTCATTTCCTGTAAGCTCTCTACCGTATCTTATCCAATAAAGGAAATAAATACCCCAAAAATGCTTAAACCAAAAAGGAGTTATTATTACTTGTATTTTTACTATTACTACTATTTAGTCTTGCTGTGTATTCTCAAAGTTGTGCCACTTAGTGACAGATAACCCTCACATGGTGAAAGAGGAAAGAAGTCACGTGACTTTATCTCCCTTGTGTGATGTCAAGGACTGTGCCCAATAACACTCCCCATTTACTGTGTAGAGCACTATTTTTATCCTCCGCCATTTCATTTTAGTGTCTGAGTGTGAAATGTATCCACTGCCTTCAAAAATTTCCCACAGTGGAATGAAAAAGTAGTGTCCATGGCATGGACACCACTTTCTGGTAACAATCCCACAATACAATTGGCATTTTACAGATGCGTAAATTACAGTGGTGCAACACTACAGCTGTCAGTGACAAAATTATGATGATTGGTGAGTGTCTAAAATCTCAATTTACTGCTCACTATAGAGTAACCACTGAGTGTCTATTATATAGGGAGTAGTGAATGACACATATTTTGGTGTGAGGGACCCACAGATGGATGACCTAATGGATTACTTGCAAAAACCTCTTCGAGACTACATACAGTAGCAAGTCTGCTTGCCTTTGATTTAATACTAAAAGACTTACTGTACTACAGCAAGATTAGACCACTTCAGACTTAATACGAGCCCCTATTTTACTAGAAATTGCTGTATTAGGAAGAAGAAAAAACATGAAAAGTTTAATGTGGACTATAAGTGGTACTGCAAAGACAGTTTTAGTAACATTTCTTATTTCAAAATAAGGCTTTAATGTTTTTACTTTAAGTGTGATGGAAGCTGAGCAGCTCTCTAATGCAAAATGATAACACTCATCTATTTCTTTTCCAGACATTTGATATAAATATATGGATGTTTTTTATGGAGAGTGTAAACGTACCAGTCTTTGGCTGCAGGTTCTTGCGTGGCTCTCCGGGACCCTCGATGGGCTGGTCAGCAAGAAACATCCGGGCTTGATCTAAAGTACTGATCACCAAGTGCTCACGTTCCTTCAGTTCTGACCGTAGAACCTGCAGGAGAAAAAAGCAAAGGGTTAAAAGGAGGCTTCAGTCTGTAATAAAAGACATCAGAACCTGCTCTCTTAGAAAGCAGTCAAACTTTTCCTATGACTTTAAAACAGAAAAAGCCTTCTCAATGAGAAAGAGAGTGCATTTGTAAGCTTAATTTCAACAGAAGATTGGAGAGAGGGGTAATTAATGCATTTCCTCTGCAGTTATGTGCATGTTGCTTGTCTCATGATCTCGTCTGCGCCAATGAACTCCACATGAACCTGGTGTATTTTGAACGAATGAAGTGTTGTATCCAGATTACTGCTGCTCCGCTCTCTCTCCCCCCCCC
>NTHP01000019.1:1728468-1755533 GCA_003416845.1 Oplegnathus fasciatus | reverse complement strand
AAAAAAAAAAAAAAAAGCTCATTTCAGGGAGCAAGTTTCTGTTAAAGTTAAGTTTAGCCCGCTGCAATGACAATTTCACAAAGCCTCCTGCAGACAAATGTACCCTCATGCTGAAATGGAGCATCCTGCTGAACACAAATTAAATCACCCCTGCTAATAAATGGTTTGTCCCGTTCCAATGATTTCCTCCCAGCTCACATGGAGGAAACATAATAGGCAGGTAGCTCAGAGAGGGGACCTTGAGAGATAGTAACTAAATGAGAGGTGATTGAGGAAGAGGAAAAGAGGTGTGTATGGGGAGCAGAGATAAGAAAAGGAGGTTGGGGAGCGACGCTACGAGGACAACTACCAGTAAAGAACAACTTCTTGCTTTCTCATCCGTTTTTTTTGTTTTGAAGTCGCAGATTTGTTGCTGGCTTAAATCAGGCTTTAGAAGGGATTGAATTGAGTTTGAAGAGGTTGCATATTCACAAATATTCTTTGCATGTTGCTCAGAGTTTAGCAAGTAAAATATTCCGATATCAGCTTTGTAACGTCACAAAAAAATTCCTGCAAATCACAGATAGCAGCTCAGTGCGAGCACAAATAACATGCTGGTGGAAACATCCCTGGTTGGATGAATTGGGGACGCCTGATAACAACCAGATGTAAAAGGAACTCATATTTACAACATCAAACCAGCACACTGTCTGTTCCACAGTATGCTATTCTTGTTGTAGCAGAGCATTGTTTTAGTTGTGTGCAGATATGCAAATTATTCATCATAAGTAAGCAAACTTTATCTACTAACAAAGACTGTGAGATGTGGTTTAAAGCTCCAGAAAAAGCAAGTAAGGGGAACAAGAGTTAAGACTGCTTTGTCAAAAATTATTGTAATTCAGTATCATCTAACTATTATTTTCATCAACAACTAAGTTTATTGATTAACAGATTCATTGTTTTGGCTATAAAATGTCCAAAACGTGTCCATCACATGTTCCTTGAGCCTGAAGTGACATCTTTAAATTGTTTTTTTTTTGTCCTACCAACAGTCCAAAACCCAAAGTTCCTCAATTAAGAATGATATCAAACAGAGATGAGTAACAAGTCCTCAACTTTGAGAAGCTGGAACCAGAAAATGTTTGGCATTTTAGTTTGTAAATTCCTTAAACGATTATCAACATTACTTTTGATTAATTTTCTAACGATAGACTAATTGATTAATCAACTAATTGTTTCAGCACTAAGGTTATCATTAAACAGCTTTCGAAGTGTGATAACATGATTTTATCATGATATTGTACTACAAATTTCTGTTCAATTTCTGCTCAAATTAATGATTCCAAGCGAGCTGTAATCAAAGAACAAACAAAACTGGTACATGAAGTTTTTGTTTTACACATATGAAGAGTTTGGTCTTATATAATGCTTAACAGTGGAACACAGTTCACTGCTTCGGACATCATTACTTTGTATGTTTTGCATACATTTGCATATCGAGATATATGTTGATTTGGGAGAATATCTTTATTAATTATTTCCAAGATCAAGAATGAACATTGAAGCTCAACTTTTATGCCCTTTAAGTCCTTTAAGTGCTCGGAAAAAATGGAAATCTTAACATTTACCAATCCATGATAACAGGGCAAACTCCATCGGCTGATGAAGATCATGTGATATGATTGAAAGCACAAGTACAGCTACTAAATGGACCTTGTGAGCAGACTATTTTGTCAGGTGCTGATTCCAAGGTCAAGAATGAACACCGAAGCTCAATATTAATATCATGTACCTTGCTTAATGTAACTGTATTACTTGTCTATTACAATAAATGTTGACATTTATGACAGCAGTGTTCCCCCGCAAACATCGTCCTTCAGTGTTAACTGGCTCCAAAGAGACACAGACAAAGCCACAGAAGGTTGTAACAATGGCAACACAAGTAGTGCCAAGTAATTCCCTCTGTTAGAAACAGCCTCTCTGTCTGTCATCCAGCCATTGGGTACCTTTGCAGCTCTGACAGACGACAACACCAAAGACCTTTCCCCAACACTCAAACAAGTCTTTTTAGTGAAACTTCAATGCGTTCACATTATCAGAGTGTCACACAGGGACACACTTTTCAGAGGGAGCGTGAGAGGTAAATATCAAACACATGTACAGCTTTCAGGTTAAGACTAGCAAATCCCAGCTGGCCTATGAGTGATAAGACATGGCTGTCTATGCCAAAGATAAAAAGGGGCAGGTCTTCGCTTTGCTCTACTTGTTTTTAATAGTTTTGAGCACTGCCACATTAGAATATGGTCTGGGCTCCTGTGATTTGTGAAGACCAGAGGAAGAAAGGCCTCTTGGCAGCCCCACAATACTTATGACATCTATCTTGGAGTGACCTTGGTTGGGTCTGTGTGGGGGTGTTTGTGTCCAGGTCTGTGTATGTGTGTGGTGTGTGGCCGCAGTAGCACAGCAAACTCTTATCACCGTGTGCCCTGTGCTGTGGTGGCGATAAGATAACATCACAACACAGCTACTTTCAGAGCTCTGCCAAACATCCCTCTTCCCACTCTCAAAACCTCGCTATCTCAGCCTCTCCGTAATATTACCGCACCCCTCATCTTCTTCCAGGAAAACCACTACAATACACCAGCTCTCAACATCACAAAAGCACCTGACAGGGACTTGGGGAGCCTTCACAATAGGGGACAATTGCAAATTGTCAAGAAACTGATGACTTCTAATTTCTCTCAAGCAAATAAAATAAATAATAGATGTGAGTAAGTATTTTTAGGTATTTGTAGGGAAGGAAAATGTTTGAACTGTTGTCTGAGCCTAATTAGATTTTGCAACTGCATACTGTTACACAGCTCACAAAGAAGAAGAAGCTGAAAATTTAATTGCTCCTGTGCTCTTAACATCCACTGTTATCTTGAAATAGCTAAAAGGTACTGATAGGTGGGTGTTGTTTGAAATCTTACTCTCTGACATGCTTTTCTATTCTACTGCTTCTAGCCTTGGCCATTTTTAATAAGTAAAATACCCACACACCCACGTGTGCCAGAAACCAACCTGTGGCTGCTTTGCAGCTAATAAAATAGTAAAGCACAGTTAAATAATAATGCACAGTTTCTTCAGTGACAGCTACTGACACAAGATAGTTATTTTATTATTTTCTTTAAAATATGTATTGGATATGTTTATTTTACAATGTTGTGATACTGCCATTGATTTACATGGATTTTAGATGACTGAAGAGACATTTTGATGCTTCTGGCAAAAAAAGAAAACACAAATTTTAAACATGTAGTATTTTTTGTCCCTTTTATTGTCACTGATCACTACTACTACTGACACAGTTATTCATGTCTTTGTTGATGTTACAGTATTGTTTCACATGTTGTTGTCTCTAAAGTTTTATGTCTTAAACCTGCATTTGCTGATGTTTTGGTCACTTGGGGGGCAGCGGAAACAAGCTGCAAACACCACACTGACATATCGTCGCCTTTTAAGTTTATATGGCGAACTTGTGAGCAAACAGCTGCTTATTTACGGCGGGAAACAGACTGTCAGGACACCAAGTCCGACAACGTCATGAAACTGCTGCCAACAAAATGCAAAGGAAGCCGACAAAAACAATTAAAAGTTACTGAAAGTGAGGCAGTTGTGAGTCTTTCCTTTCCGGAGAGATAAGGTAAAGTCCAGCACAGCAGTTTAATCCATTTCGTTCTCCTTTACGACCTGTCCGTTCAGGTGCAAATGGTGCTAATCAATCATGCAGACACAATAATTAAGAAGGGTTCTATAGCGGATTATTAGACCCTCCTCACTTTAGACAGGGTAATTGTACGCTGCTTAAGAATATTGAGACTAAATTTAAATAGAATCACACTTTGCCTGTGTGTCTTCCTATTTATTCATTCTGAAACATTTGGAGGAGCGACTGAAAAGACCAGGCTGGACCATCTTTAACGCTGTAGACAAAAAGCCAACTGTTGCTGAAAGATAAGAGTTGTTAAAAATGCCCACAAGCACTCTGTCCCTTGTTCCCACTCCTTGATCTAAAAGTTGTTAATTTAATAGAGCAGATTGATGAGTTTAATCAGCTAGATGCTGACGAAGGCCTTTTATTGGATAATTGAATGTGCGATTAATAAATGCTATTATGGCCATTTTAGCAGGGAAAAACAGACACAGATCAATACACAGAGGAGGGAGCAAAAAGTCATTCAAGTAAGACAGGGCAATGCCTCTCTCTCTCTCTCTCTCTCTCTCTCTCTAAATCCCTCCTGCGAGCTGCCAAATGAACAGCTGCTTTCAGGCAGAATCTACTGCAACCGATGTGTTAGAAACTGAATATCCTGAAAGCAAATAGGTGAAAGTGCACCATATTTGTTATTAACCACTTTTCTTCCACATATAAACCTCCTTCCATCCTCTTTTCTCCCTCTGTTCTCTTAATTTTGCCTCTGTTTGCCGGCTCTTGTCCATCACTTTCTTCTCTGACTGTTTGGACCACTGCTCTCTCATATTTTTCTTCCCTCTGATTCTTTAATAACAGCAATATCCGTTGCTCTCTGTTGGGCTAAGTGGCTTAGCCTTCCTCTTTTATCTCTCAAAGTCTCCAAGAAAAAAAGAGGGGAAAAAGACAGGTTTTTCCACTTAGCCCTTCTAAGCCCTCCCTACCTCATAGATACCAATTTCCATATATCTATACACATTTCCGCCTACACACTGACAGCGCTGCTGGTGTGTGTGTTATCACTCAGTGACTGAAGTGTGTGTGTGTGTGTGTACAGTATGTATGCGTGAGCACAGGGGACTTGCATGTGTGTGTGTGTGTCGGTGTAAGCAAGTAATAGAGCATGACGTGTTCAAAGCCCCAGCTTTTTGTGCTGCTCAGCCCCCTCATCCCTCTCAGGGTCGGCAAGACCTCCAGGCCAATCTATTAAGAATACAGAGGAAAAGGAAGCGAAGGGAAAAATATAACAGAGTCAAAATGAAAAGTGAGCCTTCAACTCTGGAGAGAGGAACGTGTGAAGCTAAAGAGAAAGAATGACTGCGAAGAAAGGAGACCAACAGAAGGAGAGACACCACAGAGAAGAAAAACAGCTGAAAGAGGGTAATGAGAAAAGGAAGGTGAAAGTGGAGGCGCAGGAAAATTGTATTCTCCTGCGGTTATTGTGTGCTCTCAGTCCCATTCCTTATCTAATGGATCTTGTCTGATCTGCTGGGTTGAGGCCTGTCTCTGTTCTCTGTCAGACACAGAGTGTGCCTAAAAATCATCTCAAACCTCACAGGACAAATTTTGATTAACCTGGACAGTTGTTCATCGTCTCATGGCTCAAAAACACAGACACAACTGAAACTCAGATACCGAACCCTTGATTCCTTAACTGGCAAACAAGTTGGCAGAATATCTCTGTTTTTCCTCCCATAATCCCAATCATTAACACATTCTTTTTAAACTCAGATCATCGCCAAATTGTAGTTTTTACTGTCTGGCATGGCCCAGGCAGCAATATCCTTTTTTTATTAAGTTTTTAGCCACAATCTCGGGGAAAGCCTTTTCGTTTATGTACTCTGTTCTGCTTTTGAATGATGATTCTTCATTAAATCATTAAAAGATTATACTTAGCAGACATTACGGTGGCCAAGAAATTGATTGTCTGCCGATGCAAAGAGCCCCACTTTGTCTCTACAGTAGATTGGTTATCTGCCTTTCTCGATATTTTGTCTTTGAAATTAGTTGGCTGCAAGAATGCACCAAGCACATTGTTTTTATATTGAAGCCTTAAGCCTTAGTTCCCTGTTTCTTTTTTTGGACTTTTATTAGATGTGTAAATATTTGTTTTTGTTTATCTTCCCATCTCAAAACTTTTCTTTTCCTTTTTTATTTTTTCCTTTATCCCTTTTTCTTCTCCTCCCCCTGTATTAGTATTGAGGTGTGTTAAATTCACCTCCTTATAACTGAGGACATATCTCATTTCAGCTTTTTTGGAAACTGATTGCGTTTCTGTGTGCTTGATTAGTCTTGATTAGTATTGTACCTACCAAAATGTAATAAGAAAATGTAATGTAATATATAATTACATAATAATAAACTGTAATAAAACCTTTCACATCCTTAAAGTAGATACACATGCACAGGGATACATACTGTATGCACACAAAGATACAAATGTGCTTCTGTTAAACACATGTCTAGTATGCATCATTTATACCCTAACACATATGTAATGGATATGTGTGAGTGTGTCTGTTGTGTGTCCCAGAGCCTGTTGATCTCTCTCAGTCTGTCTGTGATCCTGCGCCCACGCGTGACAGCACACGTGTTTACTCTCAAGGCGTTTTGGGGAACAAAATAACAGTGTGGTGAACGGGGCGCGGAGAAACGCATTACGATGTCAAGAGCAACATCAACAGTAGTGGCGGCCAGCGGACTCGGAGTAAACAGTAGCCACAGGGTGAGTCATCTATCTGAAAGCAATTACACGCCAATGCACTATCACAATAACCAGTGGTTACAATAAATAATACAGTGGGGAACACGGATGACAAATAGCAGTGATGACAAAGGTGGGAATGGGTCGGCACAATGAAGGTATTGATCGCTTGTTAGAATAAATGATACAGTGTGGTGTTACTCTGTGTTGATTTTGCGCTGAGTGATTTTGTGGTGACTGCTGAGTGACCATAACAACACTGCTGATTATTAACCATGGAGACAGAAAACATCACGCTGTGGTTACGCTTCACTGCGGCAATCTGTAGTTTAGCTTAACTTACTGTAGCCACCGTGCTGACCAGTCTGCTGCTTGATAATGTCAGGGTGATTACTGCTACTGCTTTACAATGACAGTATCTTCCTGTGGTTTCAGTCCTGGCTGTTTAGCAGATGTGTAGAAAGTGAATACAGTAACTGAATGTATAATGAACGTTGAGTATTAGACAGTCTGATCTAGTGTTGTTTTGATTGGTCTAGTCTGGAGGCAGATTGCTTCTTAATTATGCAGATGGTAACCTCCTGAGTGATGAGTGTGTTTTTCCCTATTTATTGTATATATAGGCTTTTTTCACGGAAGACATTTTGACAGCACAGGTGTAAATAATGCAGTGAATGATGGCTGAGTTCTATTTTGCTGCTTCAGTTTCAGATGCCTGGTACATGTTGGCTCACTGTCACACTAGGTGGGTTTCCATCCACCTGTTTTTATGCTCATTTTCAATTTACCCATAAAAAAAAAAAACCTGAATGGAAATGCCAATAATTCGAAAAAATCTCAAAAAACTTTTGTGCTTGGCTGAGGTGGAAAACTTGGTTCATCAATAGAACTTAAAGGCCCTGCGCACACATTCAGGTGTTTTCGTTTATTCTGACTAATGAGACCTCTGCTCAGGTTGAAGATGGGTGGAGCTAGGCTGGAATTATGTGAGCTCACCAAACTCCATGAACCAATAAGAACATGACAAACCTCTCCACCCTCGCAGGAGCAGAAAATTACTGGGAGGGTCAGGGAGCACAGTCCATACACACCCAAACAGTCTTTAAAAAAGGTCTAATGAGCCAAGACCTTATTAGTGCATTAAAGTAGGGCCTTTAATACTTTTACTGTAGATAAGATGCCTAATACTTTATGTATAGAGCTTAGAGAAGTTAGAAAATGCTAAAATATATTAGATAGAAAAGCTTATTCTTCTGTGAAAAACTCAACTTTTTGGAAACTTCAAGGTAACAATGAGGGACAAGATATGATAAATCTTGTATAGCGTGGCAGGAACATTGCCTGTGGCGACAGGACATACCGTGCAGTGGTTCTGCTGTTGCAGCAGGGTGGGGACATCTCCACCGATGGGCATCTGCTTGGCCAGCTCCTCATCCTTCATGCAGATCCACCTCCACAGCTCCTCCAGGAGGCCCAGCAGGCGAGACCAGCGCTCAGCACTCGCCTCCAGATGGGCTCTGCGAACATAGACCATTCACTTAAACTGTTATTATACTGTATGCATTTTCAGCTCTCACTGTTGAAGCATATAAAGTCTTGTACTGAGCAATCAAACAGTCTATTCAAGAGACACATTGCTTCTTCCTTTTTATAATATGTCCATGCAGGTTTGCGGTAACATAAATGTAGGCTTAGCACCTATTAAAGACTGATACTTGTATTTATACAGAAGTAAAAACATTCACTAAAAAGCCTTTATTACCACAAAAGCCCATAAAAACCTGTTCGCTGACCTCTCAAAAGAGGTTGCTGCCTCTGGAGTGGATGTTATTCGTAAAAGCGAATGCAGTTGGCTGCTAATTGTGTGGGTGGTAGCACGCATGCAATACGTGTTGATAAGAACTTTTTGTTTTCCTCCTCTCCACTAGGCATAATGTATCTGAACACTGTGTGCAGAGACCTCCTATTGCCGCTCACCAAGTTAGGCATAATTACACATGTACTGCAATTAAGGCATAATGGACTGTATACAATCAACACACACGTACCCCATCGCCCACACACACACACACATATACACACACACACACACACACACACACACACACACACAGACTGATCTCTTGCTGCCTATTTTTCTCTCGCTTGTCTTTCTGTGGAACAAGTCCAGCCTATTATGTCTGCACTGCTTGACCTTGACTCACTCCCATTTATTTTCCGCTCAAAACGAACTCTTTTCGGCACAGAATCTTTCCCTGCACTTTTTTTTTCCCCCGGTTCCTCTTGAGCCTCGCTAACCTTTCCCCCTGCCCCTGTAGCTTTGTTGTGTTCCTGTGCTGCTTCTCTCCATCCTGCCTCTTCTTCTTTGTCTTTGAACATCTCCATCTGGCCCTGTCAACTTCACTTCCACCTTCACTTTCTTCACCCTCTATGTACATCCCCACCCATCGCCAATCTTGTTTATTTATGCCAAGGTTGCGGCTGACGCGGCACCATCTCTTTCCTCAGAAGTTTATTTGCCACTGTGGTGGCTCTCGGGTCCTTTTGGAGCTGTATTTCATGGCGGGCATGTGGAACACAGGAGCTACTCTATCCTTGCAGCTGACAGGAAACACAACAACCTCCATGAATATTTCACAATGTGCTGTACATCACGTGTGGTTTTCCATGAATCTAAGACATGTGAGTCATGTTCCTTCATGAATAAGACTGTTTTCTTTTCATGAGCTGAGAGTAGGGAATTGTCCAGTCAATAGTAAAGGAGATATATTATGAGATAAGTGCAGTAAACAGAGTATTGGTGAGTTAACAGTGTATAGTGGCCTTGGACTAAGCCTAACGCTCGATTTGTGCTTTATGTACTTTGCAGAGAGGAGAGAAAATCTGTCCTTTTTAGAAATAGTTTTGCCTTCTTGGGATTCAGTTTGCAACCTTGAGTTTTTTTTTGTTGTTTTGCTTTCTTATTTGATATGTGAGAATTCTCTATTCTCAACAACTCTCTTATGCAATGTGCGATTCACTGGTTGATTAAAATAGTACAGTGAGGCAGAGACCTACTTGAACCACTGCCATGATCGAGACCTTCTGCCAAGATGTTTTTTCTTTCCACAGAGAGCAGCAAAAGAGCAGAAAACTGCAATCTGAGCTGCATGCCCATAAACTGGAGAAAGGACAAAAAACATTTCTATTTGTAAGTTACTGGATAAAGTTTTACTGACCGGATGTTGGCTGATTTGGCCTTCAGGTCGCTCCATCGTTGGTTCATGTCATCCAGTCTGTGTTGGAGGAACACAGCTTCCTCTGAGCTGCCCAGAGCCTTGACCATCTTCGACTTGTTCCCATCCACACTCTTGTAGATGTCATTGTGGGCATCGATCTCAGCCTGGATGTCCTTCAAATACACAGAAAAAAGTAATTGTCACAAGTGATCATTTCTTCAGAAAGTTTCTGAGCAGATGTACAGTCAAGGACAGCTGTAAAGCAAGCTCATATCAAAATCGACCAAAATTGGACGTCACAGTCTTCTAGGCTGTCACAGCTGATTATTCATGCACCGAAAATAACGTTGGATTTTGTCACAAGGACTAGTCTTGAGGGAGTTCACAGCGTACTGCATACAACATTTCCAGAGGGCAGAGAAGTTTATATTTTCACGGAATGTCCTTGAGGTACTTTTTGACTGTTTGACTAAAAAGATTTTAACTTTTACCCTTTCACTGACTTCGAAGGCCCAACCCACCCCGAAGCAAGTCCCTAAGCAACATCTGCCTTCGTGCTAATGCTGCATTAGGTTGTAGGAAGGCTACGCCAAAGCAAGCTTTGCTAATTTTATACTGGGATACAGTACGCAATACTGATGCTTTGCAGTGCTATTCCATAGTGCTTTATGTGTGTGCAGCTGCAAGAGGCCACTACATTCAATACTGTGACGAAACACGGTTTTTCCCACGTGCATGTGTGTGTGAGTGTCTTTAACAAGGCAGCTCTATTACACAACCACATCTCAAAGGGTACGTGTGAGTGTTTGTGTGAGAGGGTTGAACCACAAGGGGGGCTGACGCAAGCAGAGGATCCTGTCAAATGTTTTATTTTTAGATGTGTAAAACTGCTCCATTTTCTTCTCTCTCTCTCTCTACTGGGACTCCCCTCAGTTCAACCCATTTGAACTACAGATAAAGGAAAGACTCCAATACCATATGGATGAGTGTAACACTGCCTGGAGCACCGAGACAGATTTGCAAATGGGACAAAATGAGTGCAGATAAGAGAAGTGTAATGAGACCTATAGCCAGGATAGTAGTATAGTAATAAAAAAAACTTTTGGTTGTTGCGTGTGGAATGACCCATCTTCAGTGCCTGAAGTTGTTGCTTGTGTATCTTTCTCACTGTGGCATTACGGATTGGAAATTACGCAATCAACCAACTTTCATTCTATAATTACTATAAAACTGCCTTATCTGGGAAAATGCAATTAATGATGCTGCACTGTTTTACTGTAGTCTCTGCATTATTAAAATAAATTAACAATTACAAAAAGAGGTTATTAACAGTTAGCAAAAGAGTGTTCTCTGCTTTCTCAAATCTGTAAATTAAGCGAAAGTATTCAAAGTTAAAAATGTTCGTTTATTGGATACAGTATTCCCAGCGTGCCTGGAAAAAGTGTTAATCACAAGCCAAATCACACTTAAATAGACAATATACAAGAGAGGGAAAATACTATAAAGCAAAACCCCATTATCACACATATGCATACACCAACATACACTGCAGCAACAGATTAAAGATGTGGGACAACATAGTGGATGTATGTTGGGTGCACATGACAACATATGGTGCACTGAGTGGGACATGTGACCACAGCTCAACTACTCTGGAGACTGTGTTCTTGGAAAAAGTGGACAAAATACAGTCCAGCTACAGTGGAACCAGACTACACACAAAACAACTATCAATTACCACAGTCATCCGTGGCTCAGTGCTGCAATTTACCGAATGCCAATAGACATTTCACAAAGGCTGAAGCAAATCCCTCCACTGTGATCTGCAAGGATAATCACCCGCTGGCTTTTTGACACAAATCAAATGCCTCTTAAAGGTCACAGAAGAGAGAAAGTGAGAGAAAGAGTGAGAGACAGACAGGCAGGAGGATACAGAAATAGAAAGAGAGTGAGAGAGACAGACAGATAGAAAAAGACAGACAGAAGGACAGACAAAGAGTGAAAGACAGCGAGTCATTCTGTCACTGAGCCAGCTGGCCGTGTTTCAAGTCATTACCCAAGTGCTTCCCTTTTCTTTTTCTTTAGCACTTCTACTTCCACTGAAAGTAACACTGACTGCACACACACACCCCAGCACGCACACACACACACACACAGCACAGAAGGCACTAACTGTGTGGGCATACAGAGGAACATATATTCATTTACAAAGCTCCCTTTAAATTTCATTTCACCCACTGAAAGACTACTTTGAGCCAGTGGTTTATGTGTGTCAATGTGTATCCTGAGGTGGTGGCGATGGATCACTCTCTTTCTCTTACTTTTTAACACACACACACACACACACACACACACACTGTCACTCACGCATGCATAAACACTACAAAAAAAACATTTCTGTGCCACAGGTCACCATGTCAGCTACAAAGTGCCTCTGTTTGCCACTATTCTATGTTTTATTTATAGGTCATTGATAGAAATTAATTCAATATGGAGTTTTCAACCCTGGCAGAGGATCTCAAATTTAACTTC
This sequence comes from Oplegnathus fasciatus, assembly GCA_003416845.1. Lineage (NCBI taxonomy): Eukaryota > Metazoa > Chordata > Actinopteri > Centrarchiformes > Oplegnathidae > Oplegnathus > Oplegnathus fasciatus. The sequence goes on along the minus strand of NTHP01000019.1, from coordinate 1,743,367 downwards.
CATACACCTACATGCACACACTCACACACAAACAAGAAAGGCTTCAGCTTTAGGCTCATTGTGAAGACACTGAAGACAGTGAAAACATGTCTGCATTTATGGAAGCAAGTGACGCACATTTGTGAGCACACCAGATATGCAAACATACAAAAAGAAAGCACACATACATACATAACACAAACAGACAGCTACTGACTCAATTGAACAACTTCTTCTCTGACTTGCTACCACACACACAAACACAGAGAGATGTGTGTGTGTGTGTTGGGGGGGGGTGTAGAAAGGCAGCAGAAAGGTTAATGGGTTCTGGATCTCATGCACACTGTAATGAGTGATAGAGATTTGTTGGCTGTGGGCTGGTTGGAGCGCAGATACGATGTGACAGTGTCTCCCATAGAAACTGAAGTTACAAGCACTACTTAGAGCTTTATGATGGGTAAAAGCATTAAACATACATTTAAGCTGTGCCTTAAGTAAAATACACACAAGCACACCTTTGGATGATCATTTTGGCCAAAACAAGTATTTCATATTGAAAACAACAATGACCCTTACTTGGCTAAGCCATGTTTGTCTTTAGCCTTTAATAACACAATTGCTGTAAAGGTTTGCTTTGACAAATTAAGCCTAATTCAAGGCTCTGGGTCTCATTCTATACTAATTCTCTCTCTGCATGGTAGCGCTCTCTAATAACTAGCAAAGCAGGCCAGAACCGATTATTCCATTTTAATGAGTCCAATAATGACTGCTCAGACCTCATAAAGTGGCCCAAATTAGGTCCACAACTACAAACACAAGGGGAGATGGAGAATGAATGGTGACTGTGTTTGTATTCATGCTGTTGAAAAGACTGCATTCAAAAGCCACTGTGAGACTAAGACCAGGCTGCCATCAAAAATGCATCCTAAAGTCAGTAGATATGTACCTGTTCAAGCTTTCTGAGCAGCTCCTGCAAGCTGAAATTCAAGCCAATCATATTGGAGCGTGTGAGCTGACTCCTCCCACTCCCTCGAGCACCTACATCTTCTCTACTGTCATATAGGTGGAAGATTGGCGAGGAGTCAGTACAGGTAGGTAAGTCCTTCCGTGGTTATGGTCAAAACAGATACCTTCAAGGTCAGGGCTCAGATCAATAGTAAATCCAAAGTATGAACAATCTTGAATCCAACCACAGAGAAACCCGGCTCTTGTAAAAACGTCAAACACAAGAGGGTCAAATCCGGGTCGCAGTCCCAAAACAGGCAATTTACACACTTCACACACCCCTCGGCAGCACTTGTGTGTGCGTGCCAGTGTGTGTGCTCGCCCAATCCCACCACATGTTCGTAGCATCCTCTTGGGAAAGGCAGCCAAGCCAAACGGGGGGGTTGACAGCTACCCTGCAGTCATGCTTCAGAGCTGGGACTGGGATTAACGGGACGATTGGTGCCACTGGAGGTTTGACAAAGTAGAGGCTGGAGGCTGACAGCGGAGTTCCTCTGGCCAGGAATGGGGCACTGAAACTAGGGAAGGAAATCCAACAAATCTTGGATGGAGGTCTGCAGAGTGGAGATAACGGTTTGTGTCTTTTAGGGACGGGCAGGCTGATGTAAACCTCCGAGTGGTCGAGGACAGGTCTGGCTTTCTTCTTCAACTTTGCTATGCTTCCCTTCTTCCACATCCCCTCTGAGCATGAGGAGAGCTGTTTACACGATGTCTGGCAGTCCAACCCAGGACAGTGCCGGGGCATTTGTTCTCAATTACTCTGATAAAAAGCATTCTATCCCTGCCAGTCACACAACCCCACACGCTTCAAGAGGACAGACGGCGGCACAAAGAGGCAAATGGTTTGCCTCTCGTTCCCCTGAGTAAAGGTAACGGCCCCAAAGAGACATTCACCTCACTGTCTGCGTTACTACCCTTCGAGCCCCACTTCCAGCCCCGGTCTGGTCTCGCTCTATCACACCCTCCTAATCACTGCCATGACCGGGCCACTTAGTCAAAGAATGCCTTCTTCTTTTTCTGGAGCCACGTGTTCGCAGGGAGCTGCCTCAAGACTCGGCGTCTCGATCCCGGGATCCCGGGCAGGGAGTCTGACTCGCCGGCCTCTTTGAGTCAAAGCTCTGTCGATTATCTCTTTTCTTGAGAAGGTGGAGAGGTCGATCTGTTTGTCGTCCTGTTCTTTTTTCCCCTCCGTGGGACGAGGAAACTTCTTAAAAAGTTACATTTCCTCTTTGGCTTTTTGTTCCCTCAGGGGTCGCACAAACACCCAGGCTGGTGTCCACGTCCCTCTCTCTTCTTCCTCTGTTGCTCTCATTCTCGCCGGCCACTAGCCCCACTCTTTCACACAGCTGTTTATTATTTTGATCAGTATCCTCCCTTTCCCCTCCTCTCTCTACCTCGCTCTCTCTCCCCTAAACTAACTCGACACACTACACACCCACTTCCTGAGGCCTGTATGGGCAGAGAGCATGGTAGAGAGAGGAGAGTTTCAGAGAAAAGTAAGGACTTCATTATGGAATTTAGTAGCAAAATAAGGATCAGTATTCAAAAGTAAGAATGGCTAAAAGATGGAAGTGATGAAAGTGGGCACAGTGCAAGTGAAAGACGACAGAAGCAGAGGAGTGAAAAGGAAAAAGATTTCTGGGAGGGTTAAAAGAAAGAAAGTGAAGGCAGAGGCCGAGTGAACAGAGCTCCACTAGTGGAACTTTCTACCTGTCTAGCTCAGGCGTGAAGAAAACATGGCTGTTTTGTTCAAAGAATTAAAAAAAGAGTTTGGGATGGTGGGGTGCCTGGGCGTCAAAACAGGGCAGATATAATCTCCTGCACAGAGAACATTTTTCATGCATTTTAATCCATGAACAACACCTTTCCTTGACAGCTCTTATTTAAATTTCAATTCCTGGAACTACTGAACTACTGAAGCCCGTTACAGTTCAGATCCCACGATTTGAATACCATCCGCCCACAGAGGACTGCATTATGCGAGCCCTGCACTTCCTACGTATAGAACAAAGGCTAAATGCTTTAAATGGGTTTATAGACAGGGGTTATAACATGTTTGGAGAGGCTTGGGTTGAGGCTGTGGTCTATAGGGCTATGTTAAAGAGGTGCAAGTATTAAATTTAAATGCATTCCATATATTAAACCTGTACATGGAAGTGCTTGTGTGACTGTTTGTGTGCGAGTGTGTGTTGGCATTTTGAACAGCAGGGTAGACATGTGGCGTGCATCAAAGACACGCAGACAGATGGCTGTCAAGTGAGAAAAAAGGAAAAAAATACAATACAACGTTGAATATTCATAAGAGAAAGACTTTGAAGTGCGCTTAGCTAATTAAAAATATCTACATACTCGAGGCCCTTAAACAGCATTTTTGATGTATGCCGACAAATATATACTATTTGAGGGCTCTCCAGAGAAGGATGTGAAATTAACTGGTGGGAATTGGCACATTTGACAAGCATAACTAATTCAACAATGAGTGGAAGCTGAGATTAAAGACAAAAAAAAGAGATGAAACAACCTCTTTGTGAAACAACTTTGGCTCACCAAGGGTTTTGATAGTTTAACTTGAGTGATATTCACAAAAACAGACACTTATTAAGGATGCAAACACACACATATATGGAGCTTAAGGCAGGAGTCGTGGGGGTTAATGTTGGGCTACATTACTAAGCTAAGCGGATTAGGACCATTACAGGGGTAAGAATGTAACGCTTCCAGTCCCTCAGGCAAAAGGAGGAGAGGAGAAAAAAGTTGACTGATTGAGAAGAGAGAAGACAGTGACAACAAGAACTGAGGAGTAACACTTATACCAAGAGGAGGACAGGGAAAAAGACATGAAAAATAATAAGTCATCAGAGCAGAGAAGAAAACATGAGAAGAGAAAGAGTATGAGCATGAAAGAGAGAAGGGAATGAAAATACAAGAAGGCTCCAGTATGAGGTACATCTGCCTGTAATTCCCAGTGAGGATCGAAGCTGAGAAAAGGAAGGAGAAGAAAGAAAAGGTCGAGGCATTTAATTGGAAACTGAAAGATTTATACAGTGTAAAAACCTGGATGACACAGAGTGAAGGGACTTTTTTTTCAAACATCGGAGCGTAACATTATGTACAAGTCAACAGAGTCAAAAACCTGTTCACTCTGTCCTCAAAGTTTTTTTTTTTATCAAAATCAATATTTTTACATTAACAATGGATCAAATGACTATGTGTAATGTCACAAAGCCACACAGAATTCTTTTAGCTCATTGTCTTGGTTTTATGGCCCCCAAACTTTACTGTTTTCACTCTCACTGCTCTCGTCAAGCTCATTTCCAGTCACAGCAGGCAGTCTTTTTTTGAGTAAAAAAGCACTTGATAAACACAGTGTAAGCTATCTGCTCGGCACCAAACAGCAAGTTGGCGACTACATGGTGAATATAGTGGAGCATTTAGCAGCTACAGAGTCAGATATTTCCCTCAGGAGATGGTGGAGACAAAAACAGAGCTAAAAAGGTGGCCAGAAACACGACTCCAAATGAATGCTAATGTTGCTCTGTGTCTGCTGGACGTGTAAATAGGCAACTGTTTTGCCGCAACAACTTAATAAGGTGATAATATATCAGTGCTGTGCTTACAGCTTGATTTGCTGCGCCTACAGTAAGTGGCTAGAAATACTTCATTGCTGTTTTAAGCAGACATCTTTAACAAACAATTCAGGTTGTGAGTCTTGTCTTTGTGTGATAGAAAATTATGAAGAGGGGAGGCCAGGACGGTTAAGAATACTATGCTGTGCATCTTTAGACCACTTCAGTGTACCAAGAATACAATAATGAATTCAAAATATCCATTCATAACCTGCAAAAGCTGTTAAATCGTGTTAGCTTTTAGTTTTTGTACTTTCTTACTCATCCTGGCCAATTGCATATGACAATGAGCATTTTATTCTTCCACTAATAGAAGTCATAACAGAATAATTTGGACAACAGAAAGAACCAAGACAAACAGATGCAGCTAACCTTGTCTCACTGTAAACCAGTTTGGCTTTAAAAAAAAATTAATAGAAGACTGCCAAAAGGGAAAATGTGAAAGAGTCAAAGAGCAACAGCTGAAAGAGAGGAGGCAGAAGCAGAACAGTTTTGCTGTCTCAGATGATGTCAAGAGGGAGCAGAGGCCATACCATCCAAATAAAGTTGGGCAACCATATCGCAGGATCACAAACAGAGCAAATGAACGCCAGAGCGAACAAACACAAACACCGCCACATAAACACAGATACACAAATACACCCTGAGCCCAATTTCACAAGCAGAATAGCTACGGAGCTCTACTATTCCCTAGTCGAATCACTTAAGATTCATCCAATCCCATCTAATCCAGACTTTCTGCCTCGACAATGTACAGTGTCAGACAAAAATCAATGTAGCTGCGGCATTCCACTATAATTCTCAGCCTCACAAATAGACCAAATCCAACAAAGTCACTTCCTGTGCCCCAGGTTATCACTGACACTCCTCTTCCTGTTAGGAGGGCAGCACCCTTCTGGGGCGATTAAGGCCCTGATTTTGTGTGTCTATATGTGTATGTGTGTGATGGAGTAGTTGGTTCTTCTTTGCTGCTCATTTGGAAGTACAACAATCCTTTCAAACTGTGGAACAAATCACAGTGGGTGTGCAGAGATGAAAGAGCTCATCCTGTATGTTACAGGCCGCTGGTGCGCTGCATTCAAATGTATGTACACTTCTATTTAATTGAATGCAATTGTGCTGTGGCAGCTCTTTACACTCCAAGGTCATTAAGAGGCGCTTTACTCAAACGCTAAATAATATGAGCCTTTATTTTCTTGAGAATGCGATCACAGAGCGAAGAGTAGCTTAGCATCCTGCACACGCTTTGCTTTTGTCGACACAAGGTTAGAGCAGCTCCCAGTTTAATTGTTGGGTGGAAGGATGAATGGAGAGAAATAGTTTGGTAGATGAATAGAACAGCATTGACTAAATGGTGCAGTTCAATAGCATGTTTGCATCACCTGCATTTGTTTCACATCCCGTGTCTCCCAAGAAAATAATCATCCGCCATATCTGCACTGGACCATGTACACAAAGCAAACAAGTCATTCTCTTCATGTTGCAGTCTCAGTTCTCACACTGCCCCGGTGATGACATGCTTATATCTGACAAAGCCTGACCACAAGACTCTGGGGAAGGCCTTACTAATCTAGTTTCTGTCTAAATCTGAACTTCCCTATGTCCACACAACTCCAGATCACAATCATGCCATAAAAAAACAAAACAAGAGTGAGCAGAGTGTAATGGAAATAAGCAGAACATGAACAGCAAAGTCAAAGCAATGAAGCATGTCCCTGAATCTGTGACCTGTTAATGTGCACATTAGAAAGCCACTGTCCGCCACTCCACTTGGCAGCTGACCTCTGCTGATGTGACAGAGCTGCCATTAGAGAAGACAGCTGGAGTCAAAGGTCATGCAAATCGCTAATAATTTATTCCAGGGATCCAATAATGGACCACGAGTCACATCCGTGTAATCATAAGCAAGAAAAAAGGACATCCTGGAATTCATATGTAAGCTCCTAAACAGGGAAATTGAAATTGATTAGGAGCACTGCTTGCTGTTGCCCGATAATCAACTATTGATTCTGGTGGGCCTTTTGTGTTTTTGTGTGTTTACAAGACACTCGGGAGATGACCATAAGATTGAGGTAAAATGCAGAGGTTTGAGATGAACACAGTGGCTTTGAAATGTTCGTTTTGCATTAGCAGTAACTTAATATAGCTCTGTTAAGGCTGCAGGAAAGTGAAAAGTAAACAGTGAGGCCGATATCAATGAGATAAAATTACAACCAGTAACGCTGGATGATCATGAATCATTTCCTGTGAATCCCTTGTGCGTAGGTAGGCAATTTAAGTCCCACCGGGGAATGGCGGACCCCGCCACTAACAATGAAAACTCGTATAAATATAGAGAGGTAATTATAGTATGTGAAAACATTAAATGTCTATTGCCAGAAAAATGCCGGTCATAAATCTTAATAAAAACGATGTTTGATTTCATGATAATCTTAAGGATTAAAACTTTGAAACTGAGGTGTCCGATACGACGGGCAATAATTAATTCCTGGATAACAAAACTTTAAAAGCAAAAAGATTTCCAGTCACTGAATTTTGAAGAATATCAACTTGCTGATTTGACTGGATTTTAAAACCAGAGGCCTGCTGAGGGCCCCCTAAGTTCTTATCACCCTGCTCCTCACTGGCGTTCAAAGACTTCTGCCCCTCCCTTTTTCCTTTTATCACTGCTTTCCTCCAGCGGGGCATCTCTTCCACTTTCTCTCCACTCATCACAACTATTTGAAGTGCTCTGCCCCCTGGGAACTGAAGATCTCGACCGTGGTGGGTGGTCTGTCAGCACGTAGCCGCAGTAGACTACANNGGGGGGAGTCACTGTGACGTGATCGCTTCTGAAGCTAATGTCGCCTCCACCACAGGCCCAGATAGGAGTACAATTAGCGCGTGAGCCTGCCACCTGCTGTGTTTGGTGGGGAGGATGGGGCCTCGAAAGGTTAGGTGACTGCACCAATTAGAGTGTTGCGCTAACAAAGTGTTGCTTCCCACTGTAGAAGGCGACTGTGTGAGGAAAAACTCAGAGGATGGTCCTGTGGAGTTATGGAGCTGATGTCAAAATAATGGGTCGTCACACATCATACACTATAACTAAGACCTCCCAGTTGAAGTGGGAAGATGAGTGATGATAGAAAAGCTAAAACAATAACAACATTTTGTGCAACACACTCTCTTTCAACACACTGAGAAAGAGACACCCAAATACACAGAAAGCCTTGAAGAAAATTACTGGTATTGTCATCACACCATAAAAACAGCAGACGGCCATGATCTGTAGGCTGGCCTGGAGCAAGAGACAAGATGAGAGAAACTGATGGATAGAGGGAGATGATGATGAGTTAGCGCATGCTTAGGTGAATTAAGTAATAAAGAAAAATTAAGAAAAAGTGAGAAACACAGCAATAATGTCAGTAAATGAACAGATGGTATCATCAGAATACCCTCAAGAAAGCAACAGTAAAGACAAATGTGCAGAAAGTGGAGCGTTTACTTACAGAGGCATGACAGGATTACCTTAGGTTATTTTTCAATCATTTGAACTGTTTGTTTCGGGACCAAAGAGAGATAGATGAATAACAGGTAGCGTGGGAAAAGAGTGTATTCAAATCCTCCTCTGCCCCCACCTCCACCAAAAAAACATTCCACTGAAGTTTCTGATAACAGCCCCAAAATCCACCTGGTAATCATACACTTTCCAGTGAAGTCACATATTCATCAACATCACCACTACCACCCACACATCCTCTTTAATATGCTCCCTATATCAACTCAATATGGTTTTAAAAGAGAAAAAAGGACTATTTGCTGATACATTTGCTTCATAAATATTAATTCTGCCCTGCATTTCACCCTCAACTTCAAACATTATTCTTGCCTTCAAGCGGCAAAGTGAAGAAAAACAAAAACACCATTCAGAGGTACAAAAGGATGACCTTAAAATCTCTGGACACTGCAAACGTGTAAAAACTGACCAGCTCTTCACAAATTGTTTACAATTGCCTTGTATTGGAGTATGAGACATGCTGTTCAGTTCTGGTGTGACATTTACTTTCCCTCTGTCTCTGAGACAATTTATTGAGAGTTCACATCGTTCAATGGAGGGGAAGAGTTTCCCGGTCGGAGTGGCCCTGCTGATCGGGGTTCAGAGCTTTGAGCGTGCAGAGATGAAATAATCTGACAGTTTCTATGCACCCTCAAATAACTGCTCAATCGATCTCAGATGGCCCAGCTGGGATTTTGAGATGACGCCTGGATGAGAATTAGAGCTTCATTACAGTTAAAAATCTATATATAACACAGCTCCCGTTGATTGAACATTGTTTGGATCGATGTCCAACACCCGCATTCTGTGTCAGTCTCAGTTTAATGATATATACAGCGGCACTGTAATCAACCACTCACAGCATGCAGTGCCGAGCATGCACTGATTTGATGATGGATGATGCATATTTCCATGAAACCAAAATTACACGGTGCAGGGGTGTGTGTGTGACTGCCTACATGCTGCAAACAGAGTTCCTGTCCGGCCCCTCAGGGACAAGCCACAGGGTGGGACTCACAACAGCACTGCAGTTCAGGGGAAAGATAAGACCCTGGAGTTTCCTAACATCAACCCCTACGCAGATACAATACAACACAGCGGTGACATTTCTCCAGACCAAAAGCAACACCACATATTCAGGTTTATTTAACTCAAACGGGGCTATGGAACTGTTTTACTGTAAGAGAACATTTTCAAAATTGCTTAAACAAAGAACTTCTGGGGAGCCCTGGTGGCCAAAGGGTTTCAGGCACAGACCATGAACTGCAATATCTACAGTTTGAGTCCAGCTGGGGACTTTTGTTGCATGTCGTTCCCCCTCTTGAGTAGAGTCTAATAAAGGCAAAAAAAAAGGCCCAAAGGACACTGAGACACTGGGATTAAACAAGAAAAATTTTTTAAATTATTTGATTAAAAGAGAAAGCAGAGTCAAGAGGAGGAAGAATCAGGGAGGAGACTTGATTTTGAAAGCAATTTAAACCAAAAGCCTCTGGTCTGACAGAAGAGAGGAGGCTGCAGAAAGTGAAAAGTTGTCTATGAGAATCAAAACAAAGGGTGACTGACATGATGGGATACATGAGTATGTAATAATATGTGCTGTGTATCACGCAAAATATGCCAAACCTTCCCTTCTCTTCAACACATTGCTGTGATTACTTCCTAGGTTTATAAGTCAAACCCCAAGGGAGAGTCAAACAAACACTAAGAATTCTTTGCAAAACACTATTAGACCCACGCCAAGGTTCCAAACAAAAACAAAGCCGGCGGTGTTCGGTGAATACACAATAAGTCCAAGTTTGGAATACCTGCGTCGGGGAGACAGTGAGGAGGAAGCGATGACACTGACATAGTGGGCGCGTAAGTGTATGATGAGTTCTTTTTATTGCAGTGCAGTTTTCTGGTTATACAGCCTATGTGCTCCCTGCTTCTCTATCCTACCCCTCATATAAACTTTTCATCCCTTCTCTTAGTCATCTTCGTCTTCCTCCAATGCTCCTGTTAACTCCAACTCCTCTTTCTTCCCCCTCCCTCCTCATCCTCCTCCTCTATCTCTCGCTTACAGCACCTGTATTTCATCCTACTCATCTTTTTTTTTCTCTCTCGTCTCCTCCTCCCAGTTAGTTTATTGCTCAGGGAAGGTGAGTGAGATATCTAACCTCCACAGGTCGCCCTCCCTCTGAGCTCACCCCCCTCCCATCACCCGAACAACTGGCTGACAGTTGGCTTATTACTTCCTCGAATGTTTACTGTAGGAGAGCTGCCTATAGCATCACAGTGTTTTCTGTCGTGCTGTGCTAAATTACTTCACCCATCACTCACGCACGACTCTGTCTTCATTTGCCCTCCTCCCATTCCTATCAACTGCTTCCCCTCAACTTCCCTCTTCATACATCTCTCACTACTCATGTTACTGTTTTAACATTCACTGCGTGCTGCAATTTCAGACCACAATTTAGAAACCATTCGCTATTCTTGGGTGAAATTACTCATTTTATGGTGTGTAATCTACAGTGCCCTGATATCCAGTGTACCCATCAGATTTAGAATAGATCTGGCTTAGTGTCGTCTCAGCAGGAGCGCATTTTTACCCTGGTCTAAACTGCTTCGATTCTCATGCACATTGCTGGAGTTTCATATTCAGTCTCCCACTGTGAATCCATTTCAAGTTTTGATGAATGTCATCAGCGTACAGCACCACTCTCCTCCCTTAAGATGGCTTGCACAGTGCAACAACCAAGCGCATGACATGGACTCCGTCGCTCAATTTTCTTCCTGTGGACGAGCACCGAGCAGCTTTTTTCACTCCACTGGGTATGAGGTGAAAATAAGAAAATTGAGAGAAGAGAGTGTGTCCTGTGGTCCCTATGGTTTTCTCTCTCAAAGCTCTTCATCTCTAGAGATACATTTCTCCTTTTCATCACTGACAAAAGCAATGTTCTCTAGTCGTCACCATAAAAATCCGACCCCTAAATGAATCACCTTTGCCCATTTTTCTCCCTTCTCACTAACACAGATCTTGGTTATTCCCTGTTGACTTTCACACAGACAGAACATAGGGGAATAACCTCAGCTTATGTAATATTCTGTGTCTTCATTGCTATCAGGTTTCTCTCCAGGGATCAGATCCAGCTCTATAATTGTAAACCCTCAAGTCAGGACAGCAAACTCCTCCAAACTTGCCTGCACTACTACTCCCTCCAGAGGAGGAATCAGGACCACTTGAAAAGAACTTTTTTCACGTTTCAGCATTCACACCTCCGCTGGAGCTTTGAGAGGAGTCAACCACCAACACTGGCTGCCTCTGGGCTCTGCTGTCACTAGCAGCACTCAGCAGTTTTCCCGAGCTCTCAACACTACCAACGAGCAAAACATTTTTCAGACAATATGTTCAAAATATTCAAAAGAGTATGAGTAAGGATCTCCAAAGCTCTTACTTACACGGATTGGCCAATTACTAATGGTATGTTCTCTATGTTTGGTAATGTAATAATTCCTCAGCACTGCTTCACAGACCAGAGTAAACCGAGCTGTACAGCTTCCTTTTGTCTGACTGAGATACAGGATGATGCAGATGTTATGAAATGTAGATCTCATGCAGAGATATCCGTCTGCAGTTGATATGCTTTATCACTTCACACAACCCTTAACATTCAATTCCAGCAATTATTCATCACACTAATTAGCTACACACTTGACTCCACACACAACTTGTTCCTGCTACTAATGAATGTATTCTGTCAGACGTTAACTGAGGCGCAAATTGAGTTCTGAAGATTCATTGGGCTGGAATAACTCCCAACATTAGTTGGTGTCCTGCCCGATGCCGCCGCCGGGTGTCTTCACGGCCATTTTTCATAGTTGAAATCCTGAGGAAATGACATCTTTAGGGTTTCCAAAATTCAGCGCATTTCCATCTGAAACAAAATGTTTGTGGCACAACAAACATAGAGGGGTGACCATTCAGGGGCTCAAGGTTAAAAAATATAAAAAAAATAATAAATTAGAGACACTTGGATATGGCTATGGAGTTTTAGGAAAACAGGATTTGTTTTAGAGTTTGACACCAAAAACTGCCATGCTATGTTGCTCCTAATGGCACTTTGAAAGAAGTGAAGCTGCATGTTCATTATCATAATGTCCATTGTCGTGGATAGTCAACCATTTTCCCATTAGGAGATGCACACATTCTCATGACTGTACATGAAATGGGCCATGAGATGTACAATTCATTAATTTATATTCTACCCACTAATTTTGGGGTGATTTTATGCCCAATCAGCACATATTTGTACCATTACTGAAAGGGCAGTTTTGAACCAGAGTACAGTATCAAATTTTAGAAAAACTGTCAGGCTGTAAATGAGATCCCTGAGGGCCACACGTTGTTTGACAGGGCCAATTATAGTGGATTTGCCTCCGTTGTGTATAAGCACACAAAGATTGATGGTGTTACATAAATCTATTCTGAAGTTACATATCTTTTACACCCCGTTGTCAGGACAAGGAAGGAGTGAACTTTTTTCATTGATTGATCAAAGTTTGTGCGGATCATAACATTAGAAAATAACCCGACAAACAGACTCAAAGGGATGAAAACATAACCCCGTCCAACTTTGTTGTTTCTGTGTGCGTTACACTAACATGACCCAACTGTGGAAATCAGGGCAAATGCAATCCGCTTTCAATCAAATGTATGAGGAGAGGACATGGTGACACAACTTTGAACTTGCACTTACAAGTACACCAGAGGGTTATTCAAATGAATCTGCGAGAGGGACAGGGAAGGTGGGGAGAGAGACATCAAGATCAGAGAGACAGTGTGTGTGTGTGGCCTGAAAAGACTGACATTTCCTTTTCGCCTTGATTTGCACAGAGGGAAATCGTTTTGAGCCTGTACGAAAATATACACATCCCCCGGTTTGATCTGTCTGTGCCTTTTCTCTTCCTCAGACTTTCTGACTAATCAAACAAAAGCCACGCTCTCAAGAGTGGTGTCGTAAGACGAGGTAGATTCTTCGGAGCAAAGAAAACTCAATTAGTCTAATTAGACGGATAGACACAAACAATGAGTGTGCAAAAGCAAGATTGAAAGAGAGGTGTGCTAAAAGGAAAACGAGGTGTTTGTGTACATGTGTATCATTGCACGAGCACACCGCTTAAACACTGTGGGATATGTGCGCTACCTAAAAGAAGTTAATGAACAAACAACAGCTGCTTCCATCACTGAGGTGCAGGAGCATGAGGAGTGGGAGGAAAATGAGAGAGATGAGGAGAAAAGGAAAGGAGCACTGCTTGTGCTCGTCTGGGCCTCTGCGGTGTCTGCTAAGGCTCAGTACCTCAAATGAAGATGAGAGGGGGTAGGTAGGGTGAGAACAGTGGCAAACACACACAGACTGGGCCAGCCCCGTGGAGGCTACGCCCCACACTTCTCAAACAGCTCTGAAGGAGACACAAATGTTATGTAAGTGTGCCTTGTGCCTTCAAAGCCACAGATGGATGCAAATATACATGTTAAACATCTTTCTGCACGCCTGGGAGATCTGTGCGAGTCAGGCCAGATGACGTTTGAATTGATAGGAGAATAATGAGTTAGTCAGCATGACTCTCACAAATGTACAAAATCACAAACCAGACTGTGTAAATCTAATACATGGCCAAGTATAGATGAAATGATAACAAGATTAAGTTAGAAAAAGGAGAAACAGATATTGCATCAACTCACCGCCCATCCAATGTATTCAAATTTATTTGTATTGAAAAATATAACATTAACATGTTTCATATCCATACTTCTGACCATTACTCACCACTTTGGAGCAATGTTCTTGGTCAGTTTCCCAGAAGCAGGGAAATCTGTTAATAGATGCACCAGCAGGAACTTTTAGATCGTTATTGCATCTGAACTAAATATTGATTTTGTGTTATTGCTGGCTTGTCAAACACTTTGTTAGTGTTGACAAAAAGCAGATTTAGCAGTCACTACAGACAAATACAAAAGACTAGACATTAGGGGTTTAAGAGCAATCATTAAGTTTCATTCGTCTTATAAAATGTCCTCAATCCCTTGAAATCGTCACCATATATAAAATGTCGATAAATGTTTTCATTGACTTCTTACCACAGAACCTATTTTTTCTGACCTTTTTTTTCTCATTGGTTTTACCTGTACTTGCAAACTGGCTTCACCTTTATGCAGTCACGTCTCATCATTAACAAGCGGGAACAAACTGTCCTGCTCTGTTACCGAGCAACCCAACTCCCTGTCATCAAGAGTTTCCACTTGCTTTCCCTCTTTGCACTCACCCTGTCATTCATATAGTCCATTACTCTAAAAAGGTCCATACTTTTTACAACATAACAAAAACTACATTGCAGGGGATTTTTGTCAAATACAAATTTAAAGAAAGCTGGTAATGGAGCTACCAGTGAATAAAAACATGGCTACATGTGGTGAGTGAAAGAAAAAGCTGAGGTATTAGCTTAAAGCATCAACAGAGCAGCACAGTAATGAAAAAATGCTCCTTCAGCAATGTTTATTATGTCAACATTGAATTAAGGGACTCCCTGCAAGTTTCTAGTAGTGCCAATCCAACTGAGAATCAACACCCAGTCTATGAAACATTTCAGCTTTCAAAACTATGGGCAAGCGCCTCCACGCATACAGGCTCACACAATTTTGTCTGCGACAGTCCAGCACAAAATGGCATAAAGCCAAAGTCGCTAGTGAGGAGAGACAAACATCTGAGAAACCAAA
>NTHP01000019.1:1710237-1724322 GCA_003416845.1 Oplegnathus fasciatus | reverse complement strand
ACACACACACACACACACACACACACACACAGACACACACACAGAGACACACACAGAGACACATAGTCTTCATTCTTCACGTACTGTATACCATCCAACATTCATTTTACTCCACTTGACCACTTCTCCCTGGTACAGCACTCTTCAGACACATTAGGATGCTCCAAGGTTTCAAAATTGACACGACACTAATAGCAGCCTACGCTGAGAGCTATTTCTCTGTCACACACAAACAACACATACGAGCACATTTCACATGGAGTAAATGTACTAAATGCAGTGGTCCAGAGTAATGGTCAGCATTACAAAGCTTCTCTTCTAGGGCAGCCAGTATCGATTCAAACTCAAAAGAGGTGCTCTAAAAGCTTTAGGACAAGTGCTGTGAGGCTCATCTCTCTCCACTTGTTTTCTTGTTTTTACGGTTTTTAAATATTGTGGTCCTGCAGAGGCAAAGATTCAGCACTGCAGCACAGTGAGGCCAAATTACCAGCTCCCATCTATACCTGTAGACAGACAGGCAATGTCTACCGCGTGCAATGTAATCGTCAGTCTGACTGATGCTGGCTAGGTTGACTTTTAGATATTTAGGGAGCGTCTACCATTAATCCGTGAAAATAAATGGACAACTCTGTAATGCTGACAAGCATACAGGACAAATAGACTATTAGCAATGCACGCTAGTTATATATGACCTCCAAACTGCCTGACGCAAGAGACAAGGACATGGCACAAGAGAAAAGTAAAATATGAAAAGCAAATGAGAGAAGCAGTAGTAAGAGCTGCACGGGGAAATGGCAAACAGAGATTATCTGATGTGACCTACTACTTTCCATGAGTGATTTTCTTATACTAATCTTTTTTTTTCATTCACTCAGATGTTTAGGTTTGTTTGTGCAAACTTAATTTATGTGCAGAACAGAGAGAGGGGAAGGGAGACAAAAAAGACTATGGCCTAATTACAACACTGGCTGAAAAACAAATTAAGGTGACTCTTGATGGATCCAGCAAGGTAGATGTAAAGTGGAAAAGTACAGTGAGTTAACCTCTACCTTTGTTAGCATTGTTCTTGCAACGACAACATTAAAAAAAAAGATACAACTTGGGATGTTTGTTTTACTGGCTGTGGGAGCACAATGTCAGTACGGTTTACATTTCTCCTCCATGTACTGTAGTGCATTTTACTCAGATGACCCCTCCAATGTGGCTCTACTGTGATTGGCCCAGCTGTGACTCTGAAACCTGGGTACATCCTTGGGGTCAAAGGAGGGCTGGTTTTCACTGTGGTGCAGACACAAGGCATATGCCAGTCTCATGTCTGAAGGCATAACATCTGTGCTAGTTATATGAATGCCTCGGGTCAATGCTGTATAAAAGCCCCAGAGAGCAATTAAAGCTAGAGATTATCTTAGAAAAGATGTTGAGTAATTCTCATGGTTGATTGGTTCTGATCTTATAAACTACTGCTACAGAAATTCAAGGCCATACATTGTCCTAACAACTCAGATCTTTTGTTGCTGTAACAGCTCTTCTATTCTGATTTATTAATGTTTTACTTCAAACTGAGCTAACAGAGTTTTATTTTGCAAAAAAAGAACTGGAATTTAAACACTTGAAGCTTTTCAGGAAACGAACGAGCAGGTGATCCTTCAACTGATCTGAAAATATGAAAATCACCAAGTCACCTGCCAACAGAAACATGCAGCACATAATATTATCATAAAGGTCATCCCATAAAACTAGACTGCATCAATAAAACAAAATGCCACAGAGAGGCAGCATGACAAACAATCTCCCCGACTCAACCTTCAACGTCAATAAAAAAATGTGAGGTACCCCAGGCTGAAATGAAAAATAATATCAAATCCATTCAGATTTCTTCTTGATACAATAATTACAACAAAAATGCTCTTCTGAGTGAGGGGAATGATGAGGAGCTGGAAGGTCCTTGAGTAAGGAGAGCGGGACAGCCATGTTTAGAAAAGGAATAAAACTATCTTCGGTAGCAGGAAAATGGGTCTGTATGCAGCCTGTAAATGTGTCTTTTACATTCTGTCGTAGGAGTGGAGCAACAATGAGTCAATAGTGAGTCACCCTATTTTATTGGCAAAATGAAGTAATGACACATACCCCTGGTATACTAAAATTAGCTTAAGTCTAAAATAAAATAAAGTTTCCATAAATAGTGATTTTCTTTCACAAACATATTGCTATAAATGAGCCTATTTTGAGAGATCACAGCAATACTGGACCATGAAAATTTGGCTAAATATACAAAAACAGCTGTCCTCAGGCTAAGTCTCCTGTTTGTGCAATGTTGCTGTGGATGTTTCTCTCTTTCCAAATTGATTTTCCATGAAATATAAAGCAATGTGCAATTTTTTGATATGTGCACCCATGAGAAGGAAAACATCTGAGATGCTGCAGACAGCATTTAAATCACACTTGTAAGTCAAATTTAATCACAAGGGTTTCCAAAGAACACACTTTATATCACTGAGACACAGCCCTCGTGGACAGAAAATAAACATAAAACACCATTAATATGTATGTGTTGGCTTCTTTGACAAACTACAAGCATGTGTATTTTTAAAAATATAGTTAAAGATAATAATTAAGTGTGACAAGATTTACTTTTCTTATCTTTTCAGTACATATCTCACTAAAATAAGAATAAGTACAAAACACCACTGTAGAAAGCCATTTAAGCGACTGATGCCCAGAATATAATTCCCGTTTTAGTGATTCCAGTACATCATGGCCTGAAACAACTTAATCATTATAAAGGAAGCAGCCACTTATAAATGTCAGTCGAGCATTAACAAGGCACTCGTGTACAGAGAGTGAGGGAGAGGCAGGAAAGAGAAGAACAGTGGAAATGGAGAGTTAGAGACAGAGTGTATGTGACGTCTTAACTGTGCAGCCAATCAGCGTTAGATTTACAAACACCAGTCAGCACCTCCAGTGTTAAAGCCATTTATCAATCTAGTCTGCTCTGTGACAAAGTCGAAAGAGTTGCACAGCTGCTGTCTGTGCACGCCTGAATGTGTGTGTGTGTGTGTGTGTGTGTGTGTGTGTGTTAGTTAATTAAAGTATACTAGTGAACTGAGCAATTAGGTGATGAGTGACACGTCTGTGGAAAGGTTGGAGCCCTAAATTGATTTACCACCTGCTTAAGGCCCAGGCCTGTCAGTCTAAGTGTATAAAAAGAAACAAGTGGGCTTAGACAGAAGAAAAAGTGTAATCTCATACCACCAATGTTTAAGTCACTGGGGCACACCAGGCAATTCACAAAAAAAAATCTTCTAGGAAAATGAAAAAAGTAGAAATAGAGAAACTACCGCCTATGACTGCTCTGCACTGAATTTGGAGAATAGAAGTGAATACAACCCACAATAGCCTGGGAAAACTGAGTTATACCACAGACATAGCCTAAGGCCATCTTCCATTACAGAGACTATTTGTCCCCCCCCAATTCAGTTGCTTTATACATTCAGTTTCCAGAGGCAATTCAGCAACACAGCACATTAGCCCAATATCCTTCATACTACTGGGAATATACAGTTCTGGGTTTTGGGAGCCGTCCAATCACACTTACAACTGTTTCATATGATGAAATGGCATCGTGGCAGCGATATAACCTGCAAAGAGAGCTTTGGCTGGACCTCACGATTCCGTGTGAATTCACATCCGACTGCTAAGTGCATTACATCTCGCTCAGCTGTGAGGTTTTTATAACTCTTTTGTATTATTGCATTTTTATAACATCAGCGCAGAGATGCCTCATTAATTTCCATCAAAGATGAACTCTGGGCAGTGTTTGAGTATTCATCTTGAAAATCACAAGTCAGCCCGGTCAAACAGTCATCTTCTTACTGTTTATACACACAACAATGGAGATCAGCGGTAAGCGTTTTTGCGATTTGAAACTTCTGACAGCCGCACGCCGTCTTGTTTCTAATAAGAAACCAAAGATCATACCCACAGGAAGGGTTAGCAGGAGAGTTTTTAAGAACAACTACTGAAGCCAGATACAATTACTCTAATGCATGCCATTTAGTGCAAGCCAGTTATCATAATTGAAGCCATTAAAATATCTGTACCAGAGATTTGAATGGCTGGGAATGAACAATGAACAGCCTTTTGAAGTCAGACTACAAATGTGCACGATTACTGTCTCTTCCCTCTGAAATACTTTGCTGGCAGTCTGGCCCTTTTTTAGCTTGACTGACATTTGTCATAAAAATGGAAACTTTTCTATAATTGTTAGGCTCATAAATCAATCACTTAACTTGGATTGATGTCATGCACTGAGGTCACCTGTTTCCTGAGCTTTGTGGACCCTGTCTCCTGACTTACCGGCATTTTTAGCCTCTTTCTCTGCTACTCAGGACCCATCGACATTGTAATTATAGCTATAAAAAAAGGAGTGCATTCAAATTTTGCATTATTTTTCTAAAGGTATGCTGTCACACATTAATGAAAACCTGTTTTAGTTGTCTTGAAGTGCAGTGACATTATGCTGGTTGCAGATTATGTCGTCGTCCATGCTTAGGTGTTGTTATGTCATACAAACAGTTAAACAACAATATGCTGAGGAACATGAGGCCTGACAGGACTGGTAAAAGGGGTTAGCGTGGTTCATGTACCAGTGGTGAGGTGGCGAGGGGTACAACTTGTGTCAGGACTGTTTTGTGTGTTCAGCCTTTGTCCCCGTTTGCTGTTATGAAACTGCAACCTTTACGCAAACTGGCTCTGGCACTTCTTTAGCTGTGACCAAACTACCAAAGTATATCTCCCCTTCATGTGTAGGGTAAGATGACATTTCTTGCTCCTTCATTATTTTTCGTTTTCATTTCCTCTCGCCTGCCCGCTCGCTGGTCCTTATTCTCTGCCAGTGACACTGTCATGGCAACCAGCCTTTGCAGTTCATGCATGCTAGCTGTATAGTATTGTAGCCCATACACAATGAAGCCCACGCCTTGTTAATGCTGTCAGTCTTTTCATTCAAACACAACATGCTAAGTTTTGCTATGGAAAGGTACGGACACCTCTTTGGAGTGAGTTGTCATCTCAAGCGAAGGAATGTGGATTTTGTTCTCAAGTGAAATAAGATGGAGCCTGAGTTGAAGAGGTACCTGGGCTTAATGGCACAGGTCTTTAAAGTATGGAAGTAAAATGACAACAAAAGTCTTGAGAGAGCACAAAACAAATCTGAGTGCTCATCAGTCTGCAAGAGAGTGCACAGGCACAGATTTGTGAGAGCAGAATCAGATTTTGCACGTCCAAGCCTGATACGCCGTTTCTGTTTTGTGCTCTCTCAAATCTTTTGTCCTGAATATACTTCCATATTATAGCCAGTTGATTTACATTCATACTCCTCTATTACAGTCACAAGTTTGGGTTGTGACTGAAGCAAAAACATCACGGATACAAGCAGCCGAAATCAGTTTCCTTTGCTGGGATTCTTGGTCACTAAGGTGAGGAGCTCACCTACTGTACAGAGAGAGTGTTGAAAAGAGCCTACTGAGGCAGTTTGGGCAACTGATTACAGTACCTTGTTTGGGGAGAAAGCCACTTTTTTTGTTGCCATGTGTGGATGGACAGTGTTCTTAACACTTGAAAAAAAGGTTTTTACAAGCCTATATAGAATATAGAAGAGCAAACAAATATTTAAGAAAATACTGGGGGAGTCAGTAAAGCTCTGAAATGGAGCTGGTGGATAAGACGGCGAGAAAGAACGATAATACTTCAACTGATTGGCACATCGAGATGCAGAAAAAAAATATATTATCAGCTAGATTCCCAAAGCATGTACTTTTATATAGTTGGGATCCCAAAATTTAAATGTGTCAACCTGTCAGAATGCTACTTATGCTGATGTTGAGACAGTAAGCTCCCCGTGCTGTCAACAAACATTATAAAGTTAAGAATTAATATCTTTGTAGTGCTAATAGGAGACTGAGTGGCACCATTGCTGGAGAGTTAGTGGTGAGTACAGCTACTACAGGCCACTAATGCAACAGAGAGAAAGACAGACAGAAAAGGAGACACTGCGAAGCCACAGCGACAACAAAAGGGCCAAACAGTTTCAGTATTTGGTCAGTTTTTGCTGTACATGTGAGGATCAGTTTGAATTTAGTACCATGGCAGCATATGTGGAGTGGTTCAATCTAACTTTGGAGTGGAGTTGGTTTGGTCTTGCGACTTTTTTTCCTTGGAGTTCTGATGAAGTCTATGTTTTCTAAGCAGTGCTCTTTTCTTTGAAAGTGTGGCTATCACTGCTCATTTTACAGTTACTCCTACTCTGACAACCTAACATTACTGTAAGACATTTTACAATCTTAGCCAACACAGCCTGTTGCGTTTATACACTGAGAATTTTGAATTTGAACAGATGACAACAGATTGAATACTTCATTTTCCCACACGTTCAAATGGCACTTCACATTTTGGATAAAAAGTGACAGCCCAGCTAATATACAGGCACAAAGGTTGGGGTTAAAGGGTATGTAATTAATGCAGTCAAGTACAGTAAAGGTAGTGTGTGTGTGCGTGAGTGTGTGTTTTATGACCCACATCCCTTCTGTGGGCTGCATACTCTATGCGAGAGCAGACATTTAGCAGTGGGGTGTAAGGCCATCCAAACTGAGTTATGATCACACACACAGAGACAGTACGGAGTGAAACTAGACAGACAGACACTGGTGATGTCAGAAGGAAGGTCAACAGGAGGAAGGAGAGTGCCGGATGGATCGAGAGGGCTCGTCCATTGGCCTGTCAATCATTTAGTTGCCATGGTACGGTCTGGCTGGGCGGCGCCTAAAATGGGCTATAAATAGAGCAAGGCAGGATGGAAAGAGGACAGAGGACAATTATGATACATCAGCGAGGGGTAGAGGTGTGTGTGTGTGTGTGTGTGTGTGTGTGTGTGTGTGTGTGTGTGTGTGTTTTCCCAGAGTGGTTAGTGGTAATTAATGGTCTCTCTCTGGGATGGAAAACATCAATCCAAAATTAAATCTTGATGAACTACCACAAATCAACGAACCTGAGGGCAAACAGAAAACACACACACACACACACAATTTGTAGCTCTGTCTTTGTGAGCACCGAATACATCATTTCAACTTAAATCCTATTTTCCTAAACAAGAACACCTAGAATTAATCCCAACCTTGACCCACTTGTTAAATGTGAACCCAAACCCAGAAATAATCACACTCAATTTGGAGGCTTCCCTTGATTTGACTATTGCTGTGGGAACATACATACATACATACACAGACTGACCACAGACCACCTCAGCACAGAGTTCAGCAACCTCATCTGTTGTTTCAGGCTTGGGTTGGATTATTCTCAAATGTAACTTTTTATATTTTTTAATATTCAAAATTCTCTCTTACGCTCTCTGACTCTGCCAATCATGTGCGGCGATGCGTGTCATGTGCTGCCAGTAGATAAGCAATACCCACCAGAAACCTATATACCTCTGGCTTATCAGCTAGTAGAAGTTATATATGTTTTGTGCTGGTGGGTCGCCATTCCATATTATGTGTTGGTCTACTGCCGTTGTCAAATTCGGCTGTACTAGGCAGGTTCGGTCAAGTCAGGTCTAAAAGGCAAGTCTCAGTTTTAGGCATGTGCCGAACTCTAGCTCAAAGTGAGTTATATTTCCTATCCTTCAGCTTCAACCAACATAATGTAACCCCTGCACTCTTTACCCAAACTTCACCCAAGGCCAAATTCTCAAAACCCTCATACACAAATCTTCAGTTTTACAAGTGACCACAGAGCATCCTTTGTGAAGAAAGGCCTGCCAGTGTTACAGTAAAGGAAATGACCCACATACACACACACACACATTTTTGGCAGATTTCCCTCCACTGTCTCAAGCATACAGGGTTTTTCAAGGGCACTTCGCAGTGAGTCTCAGAGAGATGATCTAATTACTGTCATTAGCAACATCTAATTGGAGCTTTAAAATTAAAAGATTAGCTCTGGCGCTAACTGTGCTAACCTATTTTAGGGTTTCAGAGAGCAAGAGGGAAAGAAAGCCAAAATGGAAGAGAGGGAAAGGGAGATGGACAGAGAAAACGAGAGAGAGCATGCTTACTAGCCTATCACGGAAAATGAATTTGGTTCCGGGTATATCATTTGCCCCTTTAACCTCATAAATAAACACACAGAGGCCATGAGAGGCAGGGGGAATGCAGTGAGTCTGGCCCTACAGTCCCTTCTCTACCCTTTCAGCCTCCACCCCTCTTCACTAATTAACAATTGTTTTAATCCTCCTTTAATTCTGCAGACAATTGCACAATTTGTGTGCGTGTTTGTGTGTGCATTGCACGCTGAGGGTCCCTCACACCATTCACCAGATTAGTCGAGCTACTCTCCGCCAAGCGTCGCCCACAGCGACCAAAGGTAATTGCTTTTTAATTAAGCCCCCGGCGCTAATCCCAATGATATTTAGCAGGCACGAACTGGCACATACACACACGTTGACACACACAGACACTGAAGAGGGGACAGAGACTAAAAGAGGGAGACGTTCAACAAGACCTACCCGGCTGTAAACTGGACAAATGTGTAATAGGCTTTGTTGGTATTTCTCTTTTGTCCACAGAGGGAAGCAAGGCAGGCGGTGAAAATGAAGTCGTTCATGTACTGAAGCAATAAATGAATTTTCACCCCATGCCCAATCTGAGAATATCCTTTAGACTGAAAATGAGCACTTGGATCAATTCTGGACAGTGTGTGTGTGTCTATATGTGTGTGTGATTGTCTCTCCAGTGACCCTCAAACAAGCCCTGCAAACCTCAAAGATGGAAAAAGCAATCGAACACTTCTATCGGCCATTTCTTCCTTGCCCTTTTCTTCTCTTTTCTTCTCTCTGTCAGGCTCTCATCACTCTTTCTTCCCATCTTATCTTTCCCACCATTTCTGTCCCACTTATTCTTGACACAATATGTCTTTTTTCATTTTCCATCATTCCACAATGTCATGTTTCTATTTCTCTTTCCTCACCTCGGTTTTTTCCATTAAAAAAAAACAAAACACACACACACACTTGGCAGCCATTTTATTTTCTGTCATGACA
Source organism: Oplegnathus fasciatus (assembly GCA_003416845.1). Classification (NCBI taxonomy): domain Eukaryota; kingdom Metazoa; phylum Chordata; class Actinopteri; order Centrarchiformes; family Oplegnathidae; genus Oplegnathus; species Oplegnathus fasciatus. The sequence goes on along the minus strand of NTHP01000019.1, from coordinate 1,715,228 downwards.
TGTTTTTCTTCCTCTTCTGCCTTTTGAGTCACCCTCCTTGCTTCCTTTTCAGGGAAAGCCAGACTCATCTCCTGCAGGGTGATGAGTGAAAATGTCCCTCTTTTCAGACATTTGGGTGATAACTATGAAATATGCTGAACCAATGAACAACCTCACTTGCAGCACTGTAGTAAATCTAATTTGATTCCTCGTCACGTCTAACGGCTCTGAATTTCCTTTGATGTCTTTGGTCCGATGTGTGAAGGTACCACTCAAGCGGAGTTAAAGCTTGTGTTGGACTGTCTTTCACAAACATTTCCATTGCTCACACTGATCCTCTCCTGTCATCTCTGATCCCTCTCTCAACTTTCTTGAATATCACACATTTGATGGAGCTGTCTCATGGCTAATCTTTTAACCGCGTAGTGTGAAAAGGACATTTCTGATTTCACGTGTCTTTTTGGTTTTACCAAAAGCTCCTCAGCACGGGAACTACGTGTCAAAAGCAAGAACTCCTTTGGGCAAAGTTAGGATTTTAAACAAACTCTGCTCAACGTTTCTGTGAAGTGATTCTGACTACCAATCATACCCATCATACCCATCAACCCCCACTCCCCCCCACACAGGATTTTACTCTGTTGTATTTCTACTGTGACATTTGACTCTGGCTCCTCTTGCAGGCTGTACCCTCCTGCAGATTACAGACTATATATAGCGCGACTTATCTTTAATCTCCCTGTGATATAACAGCAGAAAACATTTTGAGTTGCTCTTTGTTTTTGCCGCACCACAGTATTTACCTCTGAGGGCATGCTCAGTGCACTATCCTCCTCCTTTAACCAATGCACACTGCTATTCCCTTCATCCCTGCACCTTTTCTTTGGTAATATTTCTTCTGTTATACTTCTTCTTCTTCTTTTTTGCTCGTTTGATCCTCGCAGCTACCTTTAGGTGGTGCTTTTCTTTCAACTCTTCTCCTCTTCATTCAGGCCACTGACAGCCGCAAGTCAGGGGTCTGCCCATCACAGAAAACATGTAAACTTAAAGTGTAAACGAATCCCAATGTTTTGATCGACAAGGTATTCAGATGATTCCCTAATTAAGGTCTTGTCTGAGATAGTCCTTCAGTTCATCATAGGAAACATTTCCCTAAAGAGGCTCCTAGGCTCTTCATGGGAACATGCACAGTGTACTTAGTGTAAAAGATGCAGACGCACTCAAAAGATCAATAGAATTAAGACACACACACACACACACACACACACAAACTTGCGCCCAACCTTGAGCTGTTAAGGCGAATCACATATGACGTGTGAGTGAGGCGTAGTTTCAGTGATGGAAACTGGCCCTCCAAGGATCGGACCCTGCATAATTAGATGCTGCCGTGTCGGAGAAAGCATTTGATCAATGTTTTAGCAGCATGTAATGATCTGCTTCATAAGCGTGGCATCAAGGCGGGCTCAAGTAGCATGTAAGCCATCTGTCTGAGACTTGCGGAAAAGATGGGCAAAAGGTTTTAGGAGGATGGGAGGAAAAGAGGGAGAGCATGAATGATTTAAAAGTGGCATGTGAAGAGCAGATGACGGCATAAATAGAAAGAGGAGGATATGAGCCAGAGCATATGCTAACTTACTGGCTTACTGAGGGGTGGTATTAGGGAAATTGGTACCGAGAGGAGTGATAACAGAAGAGGGAGAAGACAGGTACAGTAAGGCAGCAGAGTGTGGCTTCATGCTTCTCAGCGTGTTTAGTTCAATCAAAGTTTGTTTTTCCTTTTGTGTGATTGCACAAAGAGCCTACAAGGTTGGTTAATTGATCAAAGAAATGTTTGTCTCCACAGAGAGGGCAACATTCAGGAACAGAATGGCAGCAGAACGAAGACATTCGCTCAGATGTGAATAAGAGATTTGAGGAGTGATAAATCACTGAGAATGTGCGCTGTGTCTTCCAGAAAACAGAAGAAATACAAAACCATTTGGGCTCAGTGCGCCACAGAAATTAAAACACCAAACCACTGAGACATAGCAGGAGCAGACGTTATCTTCCAGCAAATGTGCCACTTCTTTTTAAAGAATTAATTACCCTTGACAGGAGAGGGAGAATGGCCAAAGGTAGAAGATCACAAAGGAGAAATAATGAGTGTTAAAGTCAAGGTGGGTACGCAGAAGACCTAGACGACTGAAAGAGAAAAGAGGAGAGAAGTAACAGGAAGTGACATGAGAAGAGGAAAAAACAAATATGATTTCTAGGTCAAATCTGCATGATAATAATTGGGTCAATCCTCTTCTGATCATTATCCTGTCCTAATGCTATCTATTGTGTGTGACTGAGTGACGGCCCTTATGTGTTTGAGTGAGTCTGAGCGAGGATTACAAACCATTATCTCTCCTCCAATCTGAAACGGTGGTATTTGTCAGCACCACAGAGGTACAGATGCTCACACACACACACACAGAGAAAACACAATATGGACTGTGAGTCAGCACTGCGTTTGTGTGCTTACCATAGATATTGGCAGGGTGGGACACTGGCGGGGTGCAGAGCTCAGGCCCTGTGCCCCCGTAGATTGATTGTCAGGCCAAGAATAGAAAGAGCAGCGAAGGAAAAATGATTGCACCCCTCATTTTATTTCCCCCACTTACGTCGCTCCCTGGATTGCACCCTGACTCGGTGTGGCAAACAGTGAAGGGAGGGTGAGAGGGAGCTGGAAGGTCAGACAGACTTCAAGCTGGCAACAAAAATCACTGCCTCCCGCCTCTCACCGCTTCCAGGTCAATGTGTCCCCTTTTTCTCTCTCTTTCTATGTTAGCCTCTAGAAATCTCTCAGTACTTGTGACATTTATTTTTACAGCAATTTTGCTCTACAGAGAGAGATGGTCATGACACGAGAGAGAGAAAAGAAAGGAGGGCAAGAATCTTGAGATGGAGTTGAATGAGTGACTATGTGGTATGCACCTTTTGTCCACTGAACCTGCAGGACATCGTAATCTCCATCCTGTCTCAACCTGGTGTGATCTGGCGCGGGGAAGTCTGGGCCGGCCATAGATCACGATGGCAGGTGAGCCAGAGAGTTCTGGTGTCTGAAAACAAACAAGTCTCCCAATACAGCTGGGTATTGAACCTCAGTATCTTTTGAAGACCATCTGAAATGTGTCAGTAGCATCAAGTATAAAATCAAGTACTGTACTGAAAGTTTGTCTTGTCTTGTTTACATATTCTTTGATCAGAGATGTCCCGATTTAAGCGATAACATAATTTTACACTATTTTTGTGGATTGGCTGTGTTTGATGAGTTTGGCTTGTTTTTGTAAAAGCATAATAAATTAGGTACAGCACTCAATCCCCCTAAAAACACAAGTTGATGTTTTTACATTTCTGTTTGTATACGGATTAAACAAGCACGATATAACGGGTTAATTAGTGCATTTCAGAGGTGCTGATAGGTGATTTGAAACTTTGTAGAGAGCCACGCTATCCGTTTCCGCATGCTTCCAATCTTTATGCTAAGCTAAGCTAACCGCCTCCTGGCTCCAGCCCTAAACCCAGGTAACTCACTGACGCAAGTATTGATACATTTCCAATAAAATCCAACTCTACTTGCTAGCCTATACTCTCTTAAATGTAATGACTCATCATACTAAAAAAGGCAGCACTTATTAACCAATGAATGAAAGAAACTTGGTGATCAAAAAAAAAACAAAAACCAAAAGCCAAAAAACCATTTTGATCATGATGTCTAACCAATACAGAAACAATGATTGTCATTTAAGCAATATGAATGCAACCATAATATAAATACACATGTAATTCTCCATGGATAGCTGTGCGTCTGTCTCTCCCTCCTTTTCGCTCTTCCTTCCTGGCCACAAACTGTTGTTTACCCTGACCGTCACATGTTGAGGGGCTGGGTGGTTACAGAGCTTTCCAGCACCATAAAGTCTATCTGATGATTAACCACACAAGCATTAGCAGGTTTAGCTTGCTGATGGGACCTGCCTGAAAGCCACTAATGGAAGAGTGCGCACGAAATCCATCGATAGAGTGCACAAAAACACAAACCCAACACACATATGCATTACTGGCTCGATAAATGGGTTTACTGGATGTGGATGTGGGAGAGACAAAGTGGAGAGAGAGAGGAAAGGCGGGGAGGCTGAAGGACTTTCTCTCCATTTATAGTTGCATCTAATAATATAAAACGTAGTTTATTACATATTTCATCTAATCCCAGGATGACATTTGTCAATCACATGCCGAGTTTCTCCTCATCCCCTCCTAATTGAGCGGTCACTTGCCGCAGTAACGGCAATTGAGAACAGGAGAGCAGCTTAACTCTGGGCCGTATCAGTGATTTAAGTGCTATTTCAAATCACCACCACTGCCAATAGGAAGTCCATCTGCGGTGATTTACATGTAATGTTGATTGGGAGCGGAATCCCGTCCTCATTTTCTTTTATTGTCCCTGCTCTCTCCCAATACCGTCTTGATGAATTTAAATGATCTGCATTTATGAATCTGTTGCCACATAATTCTTCCGCCTGTGACTCATCACTCAGACTAGCTGCGGAGTAAGTGAGCGTGTGTGTATACTTGTGCTTGAGTGAGTAAATGCGTGCGTGCTTAAGTGCGAGAGAGAACAGAATGCATTGTGGGCATGTGTGTGCGTAAACCAAATGTGTCTAAGCATGCGTGAAAGGAAATATCTGTGATTTGAGCTTGAGCCAGGTTACGGAGGGGGAGGTGGGGGGTTATCTGCTTGCACCTGAGGCTCTAACTGCTAATGCTAACACTTGCTAATAACCCGGAGGACCCCAGTGGAGCTCAAGGACGGGGAGGTCAGACAGTTGGGCTCCATGCCCATGCCTGAGTCACCTGTCCTCAGGTAGCGGTGAGCCGCAAGCAAAGGTAGATGGAGTGTGGCGCCCAAAGGCCAAAGTATTTGCCGGACAAACAATAGGGAAGACGAGGCATGACTCCACATTGTCAATGCTTTAGGGCTGTTTCTAAAGTGG
>NTHP01000019.1:1659880-1694359 GCA_003416845.1 Oplegnathus fasciatus | reverse complement strand
CCCTTCTGCAGGTGTATACAGTGTAACACCTGTGTGTGTGTGTGTGTGTGTGTGTGTGTGTGTGTGTGTGTGTCACAGTACCTATGATTAATGATTCTGATGTGTGATATGTTTGTGTGTGGATACGCTTTTTTCTTCTTCTCTTTGTTCTTGATTATCCCTTGCCTATTGTACATGGAACACTATTTTCTTCATCCAACTAAATAACAAACACACAAATGCAAATCTCCACACTGTGGAAGTTTCAAGCGGAGGTCAATTCCCTTAACAAAGGGAACCAGATACTACCACCACTACACCTATTACACAGAATCATTTAAAGAATATTTTTTTATTTTTGTTCTTAAACCTTAAACTCAGTTCATTTTGTAGAGTTCTTGATTTGAATGGTGGCAGCAGATTCTGGCTTTGACTGCTCCTCAGTAACTAAATACAAATATTTTCTTTACTTCTTTGCTCTTGTTTAAGGCAGGGTGGGCTTAATATAGAACGGGGTGAGAAATTAGGGAATTCTGGTCTCTTACGGTACAATCGAGTTTGCCCACTGGGAAATTCCACAGTTTATGATAAGGAAAAATGGCACAGTTGACCTCTATTAAACACCAGAAAATGTCATAACAATCAGGGACCCCTGACAACACTGGAAAGTTCACAGAAACGCTATTGAATAAATCAGCATAGACCGGCGAGGCTGATTACTTAAAATGCCTAATATAAAGAACAGATCTTTATCGCATTGATGGTCTGCACGAGGGCTATTTCTTCTTACAGCATCGCTTGGAGCACAACGAATCTGATCAGAGAGACAAGGTCAGGAAATGAGTTTTGGATGTGCAATTTTACAAAATATACTCCATTCTTTTGATTTTTAATGATGCCCAGAGGTTATTGTGATTACAGACGGCGTGCTTCAGCATTTGTGTGCAATCTGCAAAATTAGCTTACTAGTGTATTCTAGCATGTGCACATACTGTGCTCAGCAAATGAAGACTGTTTATGCCCAAGGAATTCTGTTGATGGTAGTCAAGGTCACCCAGTGTGTATGAGTGCATGTGTGTATGTGTGTGTGTGTGTGCATAAGTGTGTGTGTGTATGCGTGTGTGTCGGTAAGTGAATGAGTGAGGAATATGTGAATAGGCATGAGATTGTTTATGCCCAAGGAATTGTTTAGATAGTAATCAAGGTCAGTGTGCATGTGTACGGTGCTCGATTGTGTGCCCTGGTCTATCTCTTTATCTGTTCCTGCTGTCTCCTGACTAGCAGACAGCTGGCATTTAATGTCCCTGCAGTTTCCACCACATATTCTGACACACACACACACACACACACACACACGTTCCCATCTGAAAATAGCAGTTTGTTCGCTTCTCTCCTGCGTCACAACATTTTCTGTGAAAGACTTATTTAAGTTTGATTCAACACCTTACTTCTAGTCAATGAGTGTATGTACAGTGTGATCTGTGTGTGTGTGTGTATGTGTGTGTGTGTGTGTGTGTGTGTGTGCGTGTGTGTGAAGTTGGTGCACGCACCCCTTGCGGTGGTTGTACATGCGGTTGAGGCGGTCCCACTCGGCGTTGAGCTGTGTGAGGGCGTCTCCGATCTGGGCAACCTCAGCGGGTGAAGCATCCCGAATGGCATCAGGCTGGCGCTCATGGATCCCTGCAACGTGCTCACCAAGACGTTCCAGATTCTCTTTGATATTCTATAAAAAGACAAATGCAAGATGAAGGGAAAAGGGAGGTGAGAGACTACAAAGTAAAACAGTAGCTATAAAGTTCACACAGCAAGTAGGATGTCAAGTGGCGCTAACACAAGAAAAAAACATAACTTCAATTGTGGCAGCTGATTATCTGCAAAATACTGACTTTGCTGATCACTTCTAAAGAAAAGACAGATTTGGCCCCCACTCTTATTGAGATGAATCCTTTATGGTGCTGACTAAAACCTTAAATTCCTAAATGTCCTAGTCAATTTGAACTCCAGATTTAAAGCCTTGGACGTAAGAACACTTTGCTTTGGAAAGCCCTCACAAAGGAGCAGAACTAGTGTTTTCTATTAAATCATTTCTTCTATTTCTACTACAAACAAATGTTTTTCTTCTTTAACTTTGTGAAAACAGCTATACAAAAGCAAATACCATGCAATATCAGTTAGTAGGTTGGGTATATAAGTGTCAACCCACCCTCAGTGTGTCCTCCTGGCTAGAAAAGTCTTCGTAGAGCCCCCCGCTGAGCTCAGAGGAGTTCAGAAGCAACTCGTTGTCGGCCATGGCAAGGAGCACTTTATTGATGTCCAACAGGTAGTCTGAGGGACTCAGTGAAGGAGCGCTGCTACGCTCCACTGAAGACATCTCCTACACCACACGGGAGCAGGAGAAAAACACAGGGCAGAGGGAAGTGAGAGAAGGAAAACTGTATTAGCACCACTAACACTACAGTCAATCCAATAAAGCACTCACAGTGAAAGACACAACTGAGTGATTAAAGTGACATCCTAGTTAGTGTCTATGTGTACAGAACATGTGCGTATGCGTGTGTGAATCCCTCACCTCCACTAGAAACTCTCTCGTCTGCTCTGTGAAGGTGTGAGTAGTCGACGACTCCACAGAGAGTTCGACCTGCCTAATTCGTAGCACCCTCAACTCCTAAAGCAGGCAAACACACACACATTGACCAAACTGCAACAGTGCATAATGTACAAACACAATATGACAGGTAGCTATGTTTTCTTAAGATTAAAAAAAAATACATTCCCATATTCCCATCTCACCCTGTGAGCAGAATATTGGCTCTGCAGCCGCAGCAGTAGAAATCTCAACTCCTCCCTCTGGCCCTCGTCTGAAGTTTGCTGCAGCAGTTCTTCTCCTCTTCTCAGCAAGTCTTCCACGCCGGCTTTCTCCTCATCCATCTGGTGCAGAGAGACACACGGGTTAAATGAAGAGTTCACAAGGCTGCCATTCAGATCCAACTTAGTTGAAGATTGTTTGTTTTTTTAACTACAGCCGTCTCCAACACATCTTAAATACATCTATCAATTCAGCTAGCATAGAAAATAACAACTTACACACCAGAAACTAGCATTAGCCGTAAGATGCTCCTTTGCTGAACAAGTAACAAGTTGTTCAGATGCTGTAGACACTTCTCAGGAAAATACTATTTAAAACACAGTAAGAGCTTCCTGACTGGCACACTGACCTTGTTTTGGACTGGTCAGGTTTGTTCAGGCAGTGGCTTTAACGTCACAAACCTTGATAACACAGATTGAATTCCAGACTTGTTCGGCCTTGAAATGCCCAATCAAAGCTTGTCTTATCAGGTGGCAGCTTTATATAGCCTGTAGCCCGACACATTCTTCATAGAGAATCTCATAAAGAGAATAAAAGGCAACCTGCGGCAATTTTCTGTGTGTGTGTTTTCAAATTTCTCTGGAAAATTGACATTTGCTAACCTTAATGGAAACGTTTGACCAAACAATGGACAGTGCCTACTTCCCTATCTGCAATACTACAACGTTTATTACCATAATTATCAATCATCATCACTGTGAGTACTGTTTCTTTGAACGTTGTAAAAACTAAATGAAAATGCTACAAAAGGACAAAATTGAAAGGTGACCTTGTCATCATCCAGGATGTTTGCTGGGTCCTGCTGCTGCTGCTGCAGAGCCCTCAGTGTGTCCTGGAGCTCTGCCTGAAGGTCCCTCACCTCACTGAGGACCAGAGCCTCAGCAGGACGAGTCTGACTCTCTGCTCGGATCTCCTGGCTGTGAATGATCTGATGAGAAAGACCAGAAACACACCTCAGGTCAAAACAGGTCAAATAAATGACTGACTGCCCTCTCAAAGAGAGTGTTCAGCTGTGGGAGAATTTGCGATGATACACTGACTCCAAATAGAGCTTGTAGTTTTGATTAAATGAATTATGTCATCTTTGTCACTGTTCAAGTAGCATGTACTGAACTGGTTTTACTTCATAATGTGATTTAATTGTCCTTGCGGCTTGTACTCCTGTTTCTTGTACCTGCTGAGATGCCTGCTGGTTCAACTCAACACCACCTGACTCCAGACTGGTCATCATCTAAATGCCAAAAGACAAAGAACAGACAGAGTGACTGTACAGATTATACCACATGCTGAATATTTGAGAGTTTAACCTTTTTTGTGTGTACAGCAGGATTAAATTCCACACTAAATCCACATTAGTAGGTTAGGTTTGTGCTTTTGCACCTTGGCAGTTTTAATGTGTTGGGAAACTTTGTCGAAGTTGCAGTTGAGCTCTGCCAGTTTGGGCTCCACCACCTCTCTGCAGGCGGGCCCCCTGCTGGTCATTAGGATGATGGCCTGGTCCTTCACGTTGTCCACACGCAGACTGATGTCCTCCAGCTCCTCTAGCATGCGCTGAGGACAAACCACAGAGTAGCTGGTCATCTATTTATAAATCAGTTTATGCCATCAGTCATTCTCTCTCAGACTGGATGGCAGTGTAGCCTTGGTTCAGACCAAAGAGCTTAGCACAGCATGTACTGATCAAGGTTAGCAGGCCCAGCCACAAGCTGATATTTAGTGGAGACCTTCAGTTGTCATGGTGAGAGGAAGGCAAGGGTTAAGAATTTAATATAACTGCAAGATAAATTATACGACACTACCATAAAAGGCTCAGCTTCTCCTCTTTCCTCATTTTCTCATTTAGCCAGCTTCTTTCCCATACTTTGACAAACCTCTCTACCCCAACTAGCCCTCAGTCTCTTTTTTATTCCATTTGGTGACGCATGGTGAAGTCGGGCTATAATTATTAAGACTACACAAAAAGTGTCCTAATAGTGTCTTAATATGTGTGCTTCTAGCATTAAAATCTCTTTATACCACAGGTATACAGGAGGGGATTTCTTCGATGGATTCTACCAGAATGCATTTCCTTGCCAGAGGTAGTGATTTCCATAAAGCAATTCTAAACTACTATTAGATACTTGTAAGCTTGTCATGGCATAAGCTCTGCCAATTCTTACATATTTTCAGACTTTACAGTCAATGTAATAGTATAAAACTAATAACTTTGTAATGATAATATGAAAAAAGACAGACCGGTGACCTAACAAGTTTTAACTATCCTTTATGTACCAGGTGAACTGTATCTCCCTTTATTCATACTGATCCTTTCTCTCTCACAATGTAACGACTCCCTCTGCCTTACCTTCACTACCTTTTCCCTCTCTGTCGGGGAGAGCCGCTCAGCCTCGTCCAGGTGGATCTGGGTCTGGTAGAGCCAGGTGCTGATGTGAGCCAAGTTCTCATCAAAGATTTCCACTTCATTCTGGTGACTCTGCACACATGCAACCAAAAGCAAAGACTCAGCGTTTCCATTAGGAAATAAAAACATGAATTACAGTTGAAGGTCCTCCTGTGTTTTCCATGTTTTGTACTTAATCTAAAACAAAGACAATTTAATGATTCTCTGAGTTTTCAATAACCTCTACATGACTTGCTGCACAATCACAAGAAGAAACACTTCTTAGTCTTTTGTTCAAATAAAAATATTTTTATTTAAGAGGTCATTTGCAAGGCGTTGTTTTGTTCTTGATTTGAAGTTTATTTCTTTTCTACTGCAATCACTTGACTTGACACGGCATAATGAGGAATCATGTTTTATTTGGGTTGTAAAGAAATAACCTTGTAATGCCACTTTTTTATCTTTCCAATGCTGGGAAAACTCACCATGTGTGCTTAAATTATTCCAGCACATTTGACATGTTTTATAAATGCAGTAATAATTGAATGAATTGTCATTACCCTGAAAAATTGCATGCTACAAGGCACAGCTAAGACAAATACACATTTAGATTAGCCTTTGTTCACTTGCAAATGAAGGCAAGTAAAATTCTTGTTTAAGCATAAAAACTTGAAGCAGGTGGGAGAATCTACTTACTCAGAGAACATGAAATAAAGAACACAGCAACTCTTTATTTATTAAGCCTTACGGTATAAAATATTTGCACTCACCAGCACAGCACTGAGCCAGTCCTCTGTCCAGGTGCGGACGCGGCCCCAGGCTTCATTGAGGCCACAGAGTTTGTCCTCTAACGGAGCCTCGCTGCCCTCCACGAGAGTCTGCAGACCAGCGCTCGTCTCCATCAGGCTAGACAGCTCCACCTTACGACGCTCCGACTCCTTCAGTAGGCCCTGGTGGAGTGACACACACACAGTATATTAAACAGGTTCATATGATGACCTCCATGTTTCAATAATTTATTGCCATATCAGCTAGCTGTTGCTAGGATTTACTGCACAGCACATGCACACACAGTGTAATGCAAACCAAAAATAAGGCATGAATTACAGGAAACATAAACCACCTTTTACAGACTTTCATGTACTGTAGTGCTGTTGAAGACTTGAACCTGTGACTCATTTAAAATTCATACTGTTTCAGTCTGTGAAGGGGTCAAAAAGAGGGTCGGTTCAGTGTGTGGGATCATATAAAAGTTCCAGTCCTTTTCACTGAATTGGGATCTCAGAGAGAGGGGAGTGCCAATGACATGACAAAAAACATCCACATTCTTAACATTTTTTCTCCATTTAAAGTGTGGATATGGATTCAATCAATGCTGTTTTAACACTGGAGCATCCTCAGCAGTCCCACAGGTGTCCTCTTTCCTCTGTACCTACGCTCCACCTACTGGCCAGAAGCAGAAGCACTTCTTTGCTCCAGCTTGAAGGGATTTGATGAAAGGTCTAGACAGTTACTCACATTAGCCCATGCAATCTCAGCATCAATGTCAGCTGGCATGTCTCCGCAGCTGTTCTTCTGCTGAAGCTGAGCCTCATTAGTGGTCAGCCACTCCTGCAGGCTGGCGCTCTCCTTCTGGAACTTTTGAGACAGAGACAAAGCCTTTTCCAGGTCCTGCTTGCCCTCCGTTACCTGTAAAGAGAAGGAAAACAAGGCTTTATGGTCCTCAGAGATATTGAATATTACTTACAATCCAACGTGAGCTGCGTTTTGTAGAACGAGGAGAATTCTTTTGCTTTAAAAGTTTCCAAAAAAGTTACCTGTGCCCCCAGGTCATTGTAGAGCAGTTTGAGAGCAGTGAGCTGCTCATCCATGGCCTTGGGGTTCTCCGTCTGCTGTTTCTGCACAATCTGTCGGCCTGTCTTTATCACCGTCTCCACCTCCAGCTTCACCTCACTCAGCAACTTGTATAGTTTCTATAAACAAAAACAAAAAAAAATCAGCCTATGACTGAGAGAGAGCTATATGTAGCTAGGGTGTTAGATATATTTGTTTATGTATCCTTAAATAATTTTATACCTTGTTGAACATTTGTACATGCACACAGAACAGTTCATGCAATCAGACGCAAATAAACCATCTGTGCTTGTGTAAAAGAGAGATGGAGAAAGTTGTAGCTCTCACCATGCAGCCGCCGAGGTGGGACTGGATTTTTTCTGGGTCCACATCCCCGACATCCAGAATGTGGAGCTCAGCCTTGGCACCATCCAGGACCCTCTTACAGTCCAACATGCGCTGCTCAAAGTTAGCTGGCTTCTGGAACAGCTGGTACTTTGTGGAGATCTCCCTCAGTTTCCTCTGCAGCGGGTGAAGGGAGAGGTTAGTAAAGTTATACATCAACACACACACACTTCTCTTACCATGATGCCATGATTTTGTATTTTTCCACTGTTTTAAACATGAAAAACAATGTCTAAAAAACATAATGGCATTATAAGGATAAAAGTGTTTAATGAGAATCTTGGTTTTCAGAAACTTTTAAGCAACTAGATAAGACACCTTAATTAAGTATGAAATAAAATCTGGCATGATCCATCAAGTATTTCTAATATTAATTCTAATGTCATGATTATGGTGATATAGTAGGAGGAGAAACCAGTCTGACATCAGTTTCCTGCAGTTCCTGATGTTCTCCAGTAGGAGTCAGTGTTACCTGTAGTTGGTCCAACATGGTCCCACCTCGCGCAGCTTTGCCATCAGTGGTGGGGGGAGGCAAGTTGGCCACGTTCCTCCTCCTCATCTCCTCAACTGTCACCTCGTGGGCTGCGATCTCTGCCCCGATGGTCTGAAGGACAAGTGGAAATTGAACACATGAGTATATGTACACTCAGACAGACAGACCCTTTTACACCTACTGTGTTTATGCATTCAGTACGTCTTTTGTTTATGTACATGTAAAACTCTGTATGTAATAATATGAAATCCTTAGATTTCAGAATAATTTAGGAGTTGAGGCGTGTTTTATGCTACTTGGAATCTCAACAAAGACCAATTTAACAACCAAAATATGTGGAGAGATCCAAGAAGAAAATGTATTTTTTTCATCACATAAATGTAAATCTATGTTGAGTTTTTCAGACTGCTGACTACTGCTTAGCTTCTCAAAGCATCTGTGGGCAACCTGAAGCGTTGTTACGTGCATATTATTTTAATACTACATATTAATATTTTAATATTGTTCCACGGGTCTCTAGGTGAAGAGTGAGCCTTCAGACAAGTGAGAAGAAGTAATATCCATCAAGTGTCACGCCCCATCCGGTAACTCCTCCAGGCGTGAGAGTGTGTGATGTGCACACGTGTACTATACCTGTGCCTCCTGTGGGAGCTGAAAGGCGTCGATGCGGTCAGTGAGGTAGGAGGTGAGTGTGTGGTCCAGCTGGCTCAGAGACTCCTGCAGTGTTTGGAGCGCCTGCTCATTCTCCTTGAGGGTCTGTAGCTGCTGCTCGAGGCTGATCTGCCTGTTCACCGCCTGGAGGACATAAGGTCATGGGTTTGAATATTTCACAATCAAAGATGTTATACTGATAGTCCAGATTCGAGCAACTAAGGGGAAGGTCATGTCCTAAAACTGGAGATGGAGAAGACGGAGTATAATAGCTGCTATATGCAATTATTAACAATTACAGTCAGGAATGTAAACACTCGTCTTTTTCTGTTGCACTTGACTTGATGTGATAATGCAAGTACACCAAATACTTAAAGATGCTTGTAAATATACCATGTACCAAGTGCAAAATAATCAAATCAACTTTGTGCTGATATAGTCTAACATACAGTGAAAATATTCATAATTCATTTTGAAATAAATATTATAAAACATAAAGCTCAATACATACACTGGTGACAATTTTCTGTGTGCAGCTTATGGATATGTTTAAAAAAAATGACACAATATCACATTTGCAAAGGATATAATCAAATACAAATTTCTACAGTAAAAGAAAACACATAGATCGGAATATACTGAAAAAGAAATCCGAACATAACAGACAATGGATGCCTTTTTTCTACAGTAACAAACGCACACACACGCATCCCATATTTGCTTACACACAAAGACAAGGTCCTGACCTGGTGGTTGAGCTGCTCGTAACGGGAATTGAAGGCCTCTAGTTTTTCACTAATGAGTTCGTCCAGTATGCCCCCGTCTATCAGCGTCTGACCCAGCTCTCTGATTTGAGTCCGGTTGTCCCCGGGGTGACGAAGAGCACTCTCCAAAGACTGGTGGTGAACGGAGAGATGGAGAAAAGGGTCAAATTATGAGTAAAGAATCAAAGAAAAATCAAGCAAAAAGGGAAGGAAAGGAAGTGAAATTCCCAGGCAACAATAAAATAGTCCTTTGATAAAGCCGCAACAAAGATCAAGACTGAAAACTGCTTCACAGAAACTAGACATAATAGCATGGATGAAAAAGCTAGAAACCAAACTCTCGAGGAACAAAGAACACCAGAGAGAAAAAAGAAATCCAGCGTTATCAGTGTTAATTAGTGAAAAAAGTGTGTGTGAGTGTGTGAGTGTGTGTGTGTGTGTGTGTGAAAGAAAGAACCAAATAGCTGAGCAAACAGATGGAGTGCAGATGCAGAAATTGCTACGTTGGGTGTGTCAGATGGAGGCAAACTGAAAAAAGATGATAACTGAACGAGAAATGAGAGACAAGTGAGAGAGGAGCTTGTCGAATGACGGCACTTGTTTGGATCCAACAGTCACTATTTACATGGGGTCATTAAATGTGCTTTTCCTTCCCCAAGGTAATGGACAGAGAGAGAGAGCGAGAGAGAGAGAGTGAGAGGGAGGGAGAGAGAGACATCACCCCTCCAGAGGGGTGAGTCTGATTAGGAAACTGAAAGAATGGGAGGGTGAGGGGTGAGTGAGGGAGGTTTAGATAAATAGAGAGGGAGAGAGAGAGAGAGCGAAAGAGACTGGGTGGGGGAGAGAAAGAAAAAAAACAGCTAAAAACACATCAGGACAAAGAGGAGAAGGGTTGTCTTTAAGGGTCTTCAATTTCCTTCATCACTATGCAATGTTACAGAAGCAGGACTGTGATTTAAGTGAGTTTGACAGTAGTGCTGCAGGCAGTCTACAGATATAGCAACGAAGCAAGACAAAGCAGAAGAAATTTGGGAGACAAAGTCAAAGACAATGAGGTTATTAACAGAGTTAGAATATTAAACGGACGGTTTGGTTTATAAAATGTACTTTTTTTCCTACTTACCCTGTCTCAGACCAATGAATGGACTCTTTTTATATGCGTCTCCATGCCTTTAGAAAGCATTTTGACCGATGAGGTGATTTTAATTTAGCTACCTAAATTCTTGAGTGTCCATTGGATCAAGCAGCAGCTTCTCTCAAATATGATAAAGGTACAGGAATAAGTATAGAATAAATACAAGTCTAAGCATATTTGACGATGACTGTCTGACAATTCATTATTTATACATTCATGAAGTAACTCATTTCCACAGTAAGTAAGAACAAAAATTATATCAGACTTCTTATTCCCTTTCTGTTGACATGTGCCTGCAGCTGTGGAGGATGAATATGTGCATTTTCAAAAAGGTTTTTCCAAAAGTTATCCAGTAGTTCAAATGTAGTAGCATTTTCATGTGTCTGGTTTTGTTTATGTGTTATCAGAAGATGTGTTTTTATATTTTTGATGTTTGATATATCAGTGTCTTGAAACCACACGTGGGATGGGCCAAATGTTTGGCATGACATGTAAATAAAACTTAACTAACTACTGGACAACATAAAGAAAAAATGTTGACATTAATTGAGACAAACAATAACACTGTCAAAGGATGGTGTATGTTCCATCATTTTGGTGATACCTGATTACACAGGCATCCAGAAATTAAGCTCAGCTAAACTAGTCTCACCCTTAAAATGATCATGGATGCCTTACCATGTGTGCAGTTTGAATATGTTTGACTGTGGGTCAGTAAGAAAAATATGAATATTCCACAAAATGTTCCCTTTAAAAAATTGAAAGAATAAACAGGAGAGAAAGAGAAGGAGAAAATGGCCAACTAAAAGATGACAGATGAATTAGATGTGATTACAGTGTGTGTGTGTGTGTGTGTGTGTGTGTGTGTTTGCAACTATACCTCCAGAGCTTCATTGACGGCCTCAGTGCTCTCTGGTAGGTTGTCAGTGGCTTGCACCTTCTCCCCCAGAGTGTTGAGCCAACTCTGCTCCATATCCAGGTACTGAAGCAGCTCCATCCAACAGGACCAAACCTCCTACAGAGTGCACCCCAACACACACACAAACACACAGTCAAAAACATTTAAATACAGTTGTGCAAAACCAGAGAACATAAATTACGTTACTATAAAGTGACAGCTCTATTAAGTATGCCCTCGCTTACAATATTAAAGGACAATATGAAAAACACTGTGAGGCAATTTTACAAAAAAAAAAAACCTTCAGTATACTCAAATTAAACTGCAAAACTCTAAGGACAAAGAAGGGATGGTGACTAATGGACTTCAGGCAAAGAGTACACATGAGCATAAGCACAACTCAGTGACTCTGATCTTTACCCTGCAGAGTCT
The DNA here is from genome assembly GCA_003416845.1 of Oplegnathus fasciatus. Classification (NCBI taxonomy): domain Eukaryota; kingdom Metazoa; phylum Chordata; class Actinopteri; order Centrarchiformes; family Oplegnathidae; genus Oplegnathus; species Oplegnathus fasciatus. The sequence continues at coordinate 1,682,523 of NTHP01000019.1, read as the reverse complement.
GGGGGATAATAATCTAAAACTGTGCCCCAAACTATGACTTTACACTCTCTGAAAACCAGAATCACCAGCGCCCTTCCAGCTTCTCTTGTTTTTCGCATAAAAATGGGAAAACAAATAGGGAGCCTAAGAAATGACACATCACATAAACCAACATGTCATTCCATTACTGAGCCATGGGAGCTGCATGTTGATGGACAAATGGGGCCACTCATGCAAAAAATTAGGAATAATATTTATATGAGTATGTGTCACTGCAGCTTTTTGTACCAGAAAAAAACCCTTAAACTTAAATCCACTCTGACCAGGTGCTTCTTCTTTTTCCAGCTTCCATTGGTGGACATCATTTTTAACTGAAGCCAGTACAGTTGTCAACAAACCAATATTTTTATTTATTTATTTTTTATTTATTTTTAAACAAACAAAAAAATCTTTTAACTTTCTCCAACACAGAAGGATCTCACATCCACACACATTACCTCCAGAGTGTGACACTTGCTCTTGAAGCGGTCACAGAGCTTGTAGTAGTTGGCGAGTACCCCGTCTAGCTCTGAGGTCAGCTCCTGTCCACTGCCTCCACCAGGGGGCGATGTTCTGGACACCAGCATGTTGATGCTGTCCTTCAGGATCTTTACCTTCACCTCCTTCTGTAGCACATCCTCTTTAGCTCTCTGATGAGGACCGGCGAGGGGGCGACAGCGACAGAGGAAGAGAGTTAGACACACACACACACACATACATAAAGCACGCAGCAGTCAAAATCACTTTGTTTATCAAAGAATCACCAAAGTTCCCAAATGTTTTAATTTTAAGTGTTCCTATTAGATTATATCACTTCCACTCCCACCTTCATTTCATCCAGTGACGCTTCCAGCTCCTCGGGACTCTTGTATTCAAAGTCCCTCATGAGAAACTCCTCATCGACCTGCGTCATCCACTCCTGCATCTCTGCCAAGTCCTTCCTCAGATTCACCTGCCTCTCCCGGCTCTCCGCCACACGTTCCTGATGGCTCAGCAGCTGCAGCATATGACATCAAGTTTGTAAGTGAAACAAACAGTTATGTTGCCTAAACTCAAGCTGTAAATCCAAACACACAATGAAAATCTCTTCAAGACCCTATGAGACTTTGAACTACAGGAGATGTCTTATCTGCTTGTTAGTGACGCTAAATTGTCACTAATTGTGTGAATGAATACAGGCACACATACACACAAAATAAGAAGCCATGTTTCTTTCATACATGAACTGCAGGACATAACAGCACACAGTGCAAATAGAGATAAGTTTTTCCTCACCTGTTTGCTGAGCGTGTCCCATCTGCCCCGGCACTCGTCCAACTTATCCTGCCCCCACTTGGCTAGTCCTGGGACTGCAGCCGCCTGTACAGCGCTCACATTCTCTCCCATCTGCTTCAATGAACCTTCCACTGACTCCATCTCACTCACATACTCCTTGTTAGCAGAAAGAGAAAGGAAGATAAAGAATAATATTTTGCACATATTAAAATTCAGTTCAGTAATAATTAATTTAGGTCAAGTGAAAAATGCAAAATCTATATTGTCAAATGACTGCAGCCTTCATATAAACAACAGTAAAAGTAGCTTCTAAGTATCAAAGTCATGCTGTCGTTACCATTAGAATGTCAAAATAACAACCAATGTTTTATTTTTTGCATTGTCCTCTAACCTTGCACTGGTTAAGCTCTTCCTGTAGTCTCTCCTTGTCGCTCAACCCCGTGGCATCACGAGACAACAGTTCCTGAACCGCATCCAACCAACGTTCCACTTCCACCAAACGCACCTAACAACAACATTAGACCAATGTATCGACAACATTCGATTAACAACATACTTTTTTTTTTAAAAGTGAAGACAAAGATTTCACTTTCTATAACAATTATTACAGCTTCTCCACCTGATTGTCCTTCATGCTACCCAGGATGCACTGCAGTGTGCCCAGCTCCTCACGGGCCCTGGAGGAGAGTTGACTCCATCTTTGTAGTTCGGCAGGATCGGAGGCTTGCTGTGTTTGCTCAATCTCTAGACACAGGCCCTGAGGTGAACAAGAGTTCAGGCTTAAAATGACATGTCCAAGCTGTGTGTGTAAGTTATGGGCAACCATGGAAACTCTTATTGCCAGTAAAGGAATTTGCCATGAGATAGGGATTAACAACAACAACGTTTAACAGTCTCTCTTCTCTTTGATTAATTGAGGTTTCGCGAACAAAGTGCACTAAACATTTGTGGCTGCCCATTAAATGCCCATTTAAAAAAAAGGATTCTAAAAGTTTGCCAACTTGGGATTTCTCCCAACTGATCCCAAGTTTTTTCATGATAACAACATTGTTTAATTTAATATTTGATACAAATAGGCTGTGGCTTGTTTCTAAACAAACATATTTACGGTGTGTTCATCACCAAAATGCATTGTGTGTATCCTTGAGGTCTCGTGCAGCTTTCATGTCATACGAGCAGAATGGTTAATATGGGAAAGATTCCTATATTTATGACTTGCGTGTGTTTATGTCAGACGGTTGTTTGACTGCAGAGTTGTTGGTTAAAACTACTGTGCATTGACAATATCACACTATAACCATCACATTCAGGATTAATTATCTTGGATGATGGACTTTGGCAGACATGAGGCATCCATGTTTCAGGCACTTCCCTGTTATTACATGCCAAGTCAAATATATTGAGGCTTTCAAAAAAAATTTTAACTTCCCACTTGTAATTACAACTTGGATGTTGACGTGAATGCTACTTACAAGTTGGAAACTGGTAATTACAATAACTCAGAGAAGACGTGAATGTGGCATAACAAATTTGTTCTGCATAACAAAGTCAACTTCAACTTCAGATTGTCAGTGAAATAGTGTGAAACTGTCAGCAGGAATGGGCATCATATCACTGGTGTGCTCCGGAACCATACCATACATAGCGCTACTTGTGGTCAAAATTTCAACAAGATACCTTTAATTATGTAATTAAAAATGCCCGTACATAAAGTACATGATGTGCAAGGACGTGACAACAGTGTAGCACAAATAAAAGTGTTTGTACAGAGGCAACAATGGGTTGTTACTACCCTGCAATCACATGAACTTCCTTGAACACACACCGGTGATCAAATTGTCATGAAATCCGTCGTGAAATCGTGAAAGATGAATCAGACGACTATCACATTCTATAATTAGGCTAATTGTTAAACGGACAGAGAGACGCTGTCATGGGATTGTATGAGGTGGTTGTCAGGCTGACTGACTGGTTGAGCGGCTCCACACGGAGCTGTTGGGAGCTCCATGCTGCACGCATGGGCACGCTGCCCAGAATGTGCCAGGTCCCCGCCCCCTCCCCGGCACCATGCCCTATCTGACACGATAACAAGAGCACGGACCGAGCCACATTCCACCGAAGGATGGAGGAGGAGAGAAACACACACAGTAACACACACAAAACACAACAACACCTAATCACAAAATGACATACCAAAACACACACACACCCTTTTCCTCCTACACAGGCTTTTGATACAGTGCAGAGGGAAGTGACTGGCTGATAAAGAGGCCTATTGTGCAGCAGACAGAGATTAACACTCACTCTGATATACGTACAAGCACATAGGCACAGACACAAACAAAGCCACTGTTGAGAATGAAATCCTTTTAGCTTAGAGGTCAGAGGGCACATGTGTTATCAGATACAGGCTCCAGATAAACCACAAGAATTCAAAATAACTACTATGTTATTTTCTTATGCATCCAGCATTCGAGTATGCAGCTGTGTCCGACTTTATTTTGGTATTTATTTTAATCATTTTTTAACCAGGAATGTGTTATTCTGAGGATATTTCAGGGGGGTCTTGGCCCACCAATACAGACAGTAACAATGAGTTGCAGACTACACCATAACAATGCAAAATAGAAAAGAAGTGAATCTGTGAGAAGTTTTTTGTAGTTATATTTATTTATATTCTGAAAGTTCTTTATATTCTGAAAGTTGAATAAAAATCTTTGAGAAATAAGAATAATAGAAAAGATTATATCCTAGAGACAACCTAAGGTGGCGCCTCAAAGACAATCTAAACCCATAAAATAAATAAGATTATTCTAATACTATCAAGCAATAATTAATTAGACTTTGTGATCGTACTGTGCGTGGTAACCTCCACCTGGGAGATAACATTTTAGATTCCTGGTTATCTGTTTGTCTGGGATATGTGTGCTTTACAGATTTAAATGAAGTTTGGTGGAAAGTTGACCACGGTTTTCACTCATGGTTTTCACAGAGCGCCATGACTTCATTTATCAAGATGATGCACTCCTCACCTGTGCACGCTCCACTGCCCCCTCAGCTGTGGGGATGTCTACTATTCCTTCTCTCAGAGTGGCCAGTCTGGCCTCTAGACCCTCCACCGGGCTCGGTACCATCTGGCTGGCCTCACTGGCCAAAGCTGGAATAAGACGAGGAGGAAGGGGGGAGATGTGAAGAGAATGGGGGAGAAAAAACAGTAAGGTATCAAAACTTTTGCATCAGGATTTAAGCATCAGGTTTTCTACCACAAGGGGGCAGTGAGTTGGTTTGGGATTTCCCCATCTCTGTATGTGTGTGTTTTCCATGCTGTAGGATCCCAGATGTTTGACAGTCTGTTTCTAAAGTAAGTTTAGTGGTGCTCTTCTAACCAACTCATACACATCAATCATGCAGGATGAAAATACACAATAAAATCAAGGCTAACCTGCAATTTACCCCATTGTAAAGGTGATTCAATGAGTAACAATAAGTTAAATAGTGCCCATTTGTGACTACTTCAACTTTATTTATATTGAATGGTTACATTTCTTTCTGCTCCTATGCCTCTTTCTTCTCTACTCCTTCTTCGTCAGCGTTTTAATTACCAGGTGATTTAATGCTTACATAATCCGGCTATGTTTATATACACAAAGAGCAGAGATAGAGCGTAACTGGGAGAGGTGGGGGGTTGGGGGCAGAGAGAGGCCCCAGCGAGAGGCAAACTGCCCTCAAGCAGAAACAAAATGGTTTTCCTTGGCTCTCATCCAAATCCTCACAGTCATAAAAGAAGAAGAAGACAGACACGCGCACACATACACATAAACACACACACCTATGGTCAGGAGCGGAGAGAAGCATTCAAGTCTCCCTTTACAGACTCGTTTTTGGCCAAGAGGAGTGCACGTAAATTCCAGAGGTAAAACGGTGACTGATTTTCAGGACCTGCTCCAGGTCCAAGTCACGTCCTCAGGTAGAGATGGAGCTGGCACAGAGGCATGATCTCACACTCAATTGCTCACGTATACACTCACGCATCTGTGAGCTTTCGGAGGCCATATAAGGGCACCATCTATTACTTGTGGCTGGCCAAGGATCCGTATAAAACCTGATGTCAAATTTACACAACCCCTGCGGGACTGAGCTCTGCTGATCTTAGCTATCACTCCTTCACTCTCCCTATAAACCTGAAAGCTTTGAGCCAAGAGCAAGGAGAGAGAAATGGGTCTGTGTTTTAAGGAAGGCTTAAATCTCCGGTCCTGCAGCTCTCTGAAGTAGGAGGATGCCTCAAGGCTGTCAGGTCCCTTGAAAAGCATATGGTACTGTTAATACCGAGGAGCCCGCTCAGAGTTTTGATATTCTCTGCACTGATTTAACAAATTATTCTGATACAGTTCAGCAAAAGTACCTTTGTTGACATCCTGCTCTCTGCTCTGTAGCCACTGCAGTGTGGAGGCGTGATGCGCTGATACCACCACCATGTTGTCTTTCAGAGAGGGCATGGCTCCCAGTGACCCCACCTCTGCAGAAAGCTGCTCCAGTCGCGGACTCAAAGCAGTGACCTGGACAAGTCGGGACTGAAGAACACAAGAGGGAGACGAAAGTTCATTGATTTGTATGAAAGAAGGAGTTATCACATGCGTGTTATCTTTGATTGTTCCTCCAAGTGGAGAATTGTTCAGGGTTAATTCAGCAGGGAAACATGTTGCCGCTTCTGTACATCCACACAGAAAGGGAAATTTTATCAACTTGGCAAAAGATAAGTTAATTCCCTTGAACATTACATTGACTTCTGCTTTTTAATGATGCAGAATGGTGAAATAAGAGGAAAACGTGTGTCTCAGCAATCCATTTTGCTTGTATTTTACTTATTTTGTGCCATTAAGCACATTCAGTGTCATCTTAAAGAACTCAAGCTTTTATCATCGCTGGGAAACAACACATTGCAAATAATGAGTCTGGAGAATGAGTCTGCTTTACACTGACAGGCTCTCCCTCCCTGCTCAAAGAGCATTAGTCTCAAACTCTTAACTCCACACTTCAGGAAACAGCAGGACGGGCTTTATCTGTCTTACTCTGCACACCTTTCACTGACTTTACAAGCAGTTGAGGCACCTCGTAACTTCCTTTTCTATTCACTAAATCCCTATTTTGCCGTCATGGTTGTTTTGATCAATGCCTGTTTGTTAAAGTGTTTCATCTTTGCTGTGAGCACTGAAATATTTATGAAATAACTGCAACTGCACAAACTAAATTTAAGAGGATTGAACAAAGGGTTAGAGGTGAAATTCAGAATTAAAGTCACACACAGGGGACTCTTACCTGACATTCTCCGCTCAGGTTTCTGAGCTCGGCCTCATCGCGCTTTTCAACAGCCGAGGTGGAGTTCAGCCACCGGTCCTGTTCCTCCAAGGCTTGGTCCAGGTCTGCCAGCTCCACAGACACCGCTCTGACCCGGCTTCGAGCATGAACTCGCTCACTGGCCGCCTGCAGTTCCCTCGCACAAACATCCCACTCAGTCTGGATCAGGTCTATGTCTGCTCTCACCGAGTCCACACACACTCCCTCTACAGAGAGACACAGAAGCCAACAGATATAAATGCTCACATCAGATGCACTTAAGAAATAGTTCAGTAGACTTTTACATCGTTTAGTCTGAATGTGTAACAGCCTGTGTTGTGAGTTTTTGGTAGGAGAAAGAGACCCCAGCGAGAGTAAAAAAAACTAGTGGATAAAAAATTGGAAAACAGACAATACGGATGAGAGAAAAGCAAATAAGAGGGAATACAACAAGTTGACTTCAACGGAAAGTCTGGTGTTTAACAAATCTACCCTAACTTAGCAGCGCTGCTCCACTACCCCTCACCGCCTCCAGAACAGTGTAAACACATAAAAATCCTGAGTGCCTCTTCATTTCATTGAGCAGTTATATGAAGTCAGCAACCCTGCAGGCTGACAAATTTTTACCACTCTGTCCACACACACACACACACACACACGCACACACACACACACGCGCGTTCCGATTGCTGGCATCTAAAACTGAATGACAATAAAAAATTTGCTTGTAAATACCCAGAAAATACCAAGCAGCTGTGGAAAAGCACTAAAATCTTACAAGAGGAACACAATTTAACAGGGAAATGGAAGATTTCTGTTAGAGCCAGTAGTCCTGAGGCTCTGAGAAACGATTAATATGAGCCACAATCTTTGCACAGTTTAGAAGAACGTGTTTGACAAAACCTGGATGGATTTGTTTAAAATAATCATTTGGTTTATTGTGTATAATAACGCATTTCAGTGTCAGTGAGCAAGGACAATCTCCTCTTTCCTTCATACCTCTCTCCAGCTGGTCCATCAAGGCCCGTCCCTCCTGGATCACTTGACTAGCAGTGGCTTCCTTTGCTGTGAGGTCCAACTCCAAACTCTACAGTGATTGGTCGACACATATTTAAAGTGTGATTTTCAAAACGTATGCTCTAACTTTAGGCTGAAATGGTTTGTTTTTGATCCGTATCACTGGCAGGTTTACCTTTAGTTTCTCATGAAGGTCTGGTGTGTCAGGCATGGTCTCAGGGTGTGAGGAGGCCAGCGCCTGAGCGGACGTCTTCCATGTTTTAATCCAGCTCAGGAGGTCAGAAAGCTTCATTTCAAACCTGCAGAACACAGAACACAATGTGTAAATTGGTGTGTGTGTGTGTGTGTGTGTGTGTGTGTGTGTGTGTCTGCATGCCTTTTATTCTTACACTTTTCTGGTGTAAGAATAAAAAGGTATAGTCTAGGTCTGTGTGTCCCATTTCTTACATCCGTCTGACTTCTGCATCTGTCTCCACCAGTCGTTTCTTAGGGGGAGCAGGTTTGGCCAACTCCTGGTCAGCGATCGAAGCAGCCGCAGCTACAGCAACTGTATCCACGACGACCTGCTCTTCCACCTGAGTCATCCCAGCGTCCGTCACAGCTTCCATTACCTTAGCGGTGAGTTAGAGCATCAGTGAGAATGAGACAGAATCACACAGAGTCACAACCAAACAAGTCATCATTTGTACTCTGCTGGCCTTTATACACATTAACATTGCACTTTTAATTTAAAATTATTCCAGCAGTGATTTTAGTCAAAAATTGCATTTTGCACTCTTGAACAGCATGGAGGTCTGACAAAGTTCATATTTTACATCCAAAACAATGTTTTTTATTATTCATGTCACTTAACTTAAACTACTGACTATTTTCGGTATAATAAAAAAGCAGGATGATTTTTATGTTTTTCTTTTTCTTCAATGAACCTCCAACAAACCTCCCCTACTCCCCCTTTTTGTTTTTCATCCCAAGACCACTGCAAAGGCCAAAACAATACATTGACACTGTCCAGATGGTGCAACAGGCTTTCTTTACAAAGTAGAATGAATTTTTTTTTGTAAGTAACTATACTTAAAAGAAATACTTCTTTCAAAGGGGGCTGTGTTGTACACACACACACGCACACGCACACCTGGAAGGAGCAGTCCTCCAGCTTCTGCACCAGGTTGTCCCATCGATGTGCCAGCTCCTCTGTGTCTGTCTCGATCTTGGCTCCAGCCTCTGGGCTCCGCAGTAGCGATATCACATCCTGTCCTGCATCAGACAGCTGATCGAGAGTCCTCCTCTTCTTTTCCATGTCTTCCTTTAAAATCTACAGGATTTAATGACGAAAAAAGTCAAATGCTACACTAAGCATGGAAACCTTATTAAATTAAAGGTAGTTAGTTGTTAAAGTATCTGCTGCGGCTGCGTGCCAACTACAAGGACTTGGCAGACTACTTACTGCTAATCGGCGCACATTAGTGTTCATTTCACTTGGGTCCTTAAAGTTGCTGGTCTGTACTTCACTCAAGGCCTCCTCTTTTTCTGCCAACCATGCTCTAAACAAACTCTACAGAAGAGGTGGGAAAACAGAATTAACTTAAATCACTTAGCAAATATTACGAACAGAGTCTTGGTGTCCTGGAGCCTGGATAATATGTGAAAAAACGTTTTGAGTTCTGAATTCAGCAATTAAGTTAATACCTAAATTCAAAGCCAGACACATTTCCTACTCAAACAACAGTGTGTTTAGGGTTACATAAGAATTGCAGGATGAAGAACATGAAGTTTCGATGTAAAAGTTTCTGTTAAACTAAAATTGTGGATCCAAGACTGAAAGATTCACTGTGCACTGAAAGGACTTAAGTTAGCTTCATGGAGTGAAGGACTGAACACTGAGAAAACTGAGCCATTTTAAATGACACTGTGAGGTTTTCTGTGCATCTCAACATAGCTCAATGGGTGAGGAGAGAGTGTTCAAGTGGTCAATTATTCAATTAGAAGGAGGGAAGGAGGACATGTATGTGCCTGTGCATGTATGTGTAAGAGGGACAGCATGCTAAATGTCCTGACCTGGTCCGATAGAAGCTGCTGCCACACCATGAAGACTTCCTGCAGCTTGTGCCACCTCTCTTCTGTCCAGCGACACACAGCCGCCCAGCGCTCACCCAAAGACTTGAATGCAGGATAAAGACAAACATTAACACAAACATGGACGTTCTCAGAAACACATTGTGAAGCAGAGGAACATTTTTCATGCATATAATTTGGATCTGTATGTCCAAAAATACCTGCAATCAAAAACAACTTCCTGCTTCCAATTCCTTTTTACCGAGTTCAAATCCACAAATACTATCAGGCTGACAGCTTACTTGTAGTTGCTCCTCCAGGGCAGCGGTGGCACTCTCGCCGCTGTTCTCATCTACCACGACCACCATGTGTGTTAGAGAGTTAACCTTCACCTGCTCTGCCTCCAGGTCGTTCTGAAGCTCCTGAACGGAAATGTAAACAGTGAATTCAGCACGGTCACATATTACCCATTAACAGAGCTGGCAGTGAGGCTACTCAGTTTTATGGTGACACCAGGGAGACAGTGCATGGAAGGGCAGGATCAAACATTTGACGGCGTGATCACAAGACTTGGATTTTTTTGATATTCTTCTTCATCCTGTCCACATTAAATCAATTACCCATACTTCATTGACTGGATTCGTGCAAGATAAGCACTTTGGAAGAAAACTTTTGAATGGGAAACTGTATTTACTTTGTGCTGCTCTATCTGTTCTTTGTAGATCTCCACGTCTTTAGCTGCCGGTTCTGTCTCGATCTTTCTGATTCGCTCCTCCGTCAGCGTCAGCCAATCAGAGAGCTGCTGTAACTGCTGCTGCTGAAGGTCCATCAGGACTTCATGGAGCCTGGAGAGGAAGAGGGAGAAAGTAAGGACAGGGAGACAGGGAGGTGGGCGTGTAGAGGCAGACGGGAAACGGCATGAAAGCTATCAGATTAATAAACTTTAAGGTGGAGATGTCTGTGCGGCTGGCTACTTAATTGTCTCACAGTAGCACAAACGCTAGAATGAGTGACAATGCTGTGTGCAGACTCCACGGACAATGTGTCAGGGCACACGCAGGCACACGCAGGCACAAGTACTTTAAATCAGGGTCAACAAATGCTCTAGCAGACATCATGAATACGATTTATGAACAACTGTGTTGTTGTGTATGTGTGTGTGTGTGTGTCTAAAGCATCATAAACCTTGATAACACAGATTGAGCGTCACACTTGTTAGGCCTTGGAAGGCTCGTGGCTTGTCAGATGTCACCTTCACACAGCTTGCCGCCTTGTACATTCTTCACAGGAAAAACTCATAAAGATCTGAGGTCAACAGTGACACTGACAGAAAAACGACCTCCACTGAGCAATTTGTGGCTCATGGTGTGATGGCACTGCAGATTACACTGTGAAAAAAAAACCTTCATAGATTTTTGAGTTTTAAGCCTTTCAAATTACAACAATGGAATCATTTCACTAGTTTCTGACACAAATAAACTAAAATCATTTGATATTTCCCATTTGCAAATAAACAACAGCAATAGGTATTGCAAAATCTCTACAGCACTAAAGCAGGTGTATATGTATGTGCATCTACCTGGCCTGGCGGTCCATGCTGGCCACTCGGAGGCTCTCCCAGCGGGAGTTGAGGAGGCTCATCTGCTCCCGGATTTCATCTTCTTCCTCCTCTGTCAGGTTGCCCTGGGCAATCAGTTGGTTTCCCGCTTGGAGCACATTACCCACACTGCTCTGGTGCGCTGTCAGCTCCATCATAAAGGCCTTTTGGGGGGAGGAGTAGACAGTTATGATAGGAAATTTCAAGCAAGTCTCTGACTCTGAAACAGTTTCAATTTCAAATGTTGGTCTTCAAAACAAGCTGTGTGCTCGAAACAGAACAGCTCTGCCCTGGGACAAATCACGGGATAATAAGCTTAAAGAAAGACTTTCTCCATTTACACTATGTTAAGTCAAAGGAGACAGTGTATAACCACAAACCCTTAAAATTATCCAGGTTCAGTCGAACATGGAGGCCTAACATTGCTTATACAATCTGAGGCTCCATGTTGGCACTTGGCTCCCACATACTAACATCTGGATATGTTTCTCTCCCCACCCTCAGACTTTACTTGGTACAACACTTAATAATGTACTGCAGAAGCACTGGGCATCACCTCTGCACCCTTGTATTGGCGAGTGTTGCTGTAGCAACAGACAGACAAGCCTGTGAGCACAAACTGAAGGGCAGACTCTGTCAAGTAGCCAACTGAGGCCAATTGCAAATCAGAAGAGGAAGGAGCAAATGCTTCAAGGAGAAACACAAGAGCAGCTTTGAAGGAGTTTGTCGTGTCTTAACTCCTTTGAGGAGCTGCTTTTTGCTGGTCTTGGGAGTGAGCAATATGAAGACCAGTGAATTGAGTTATTGTCTGTTTTCCATGAGCTCTCTGGATGAGTAAGCATTTTTGTCTGCACCTCTGAGCACATTGTTTTCGATGAGGCTTTGCTGGAGAAGCTGGAGTAAGTACGTGAACAGCAAGGCTGAAACAAACTGGATTGATTTTTTTAGGCCTCCTGAAAAGCCTGGCTGTTAAAGAGGCTTTGGGTCTTGTTGCTCTCAGTCTCACTACCAGCTTTCTGCTTTGACCTGGATTCCAGACATTAGACTTCACAAATATTCACATTTCAGCCAAGGGAATCCTGCCAAAGCCCCTTTACACACATGCACAGACACAAACCCTGCAACTACGCCTTCTCAAGCAAACAAGTAAGCTCTGGGCCAGGGCACCATGGGGTGCTGTGCACCACTGTTCTCAGCAGAATTCCTGGCATTCCCAACATGTACGGAGCATGTACTATTGGTTGTGGGAGACCTCTATCTCTGGGACACTATCTTCAGTCTTAACAATGGAGAGACAGTTCTTAGACAAAAAAAACTGGAGTGCAAGTCAGACAAATGTAAGGGTGTGTCATGTAAGGGTGTCATCATTTGTCCTAAAAAACATGGTCCCTCAATATGATGATACTGATATATACATATCCACTTACGAAAAGGCTAACTGAGCATCTAGTTTTTAAGACTAACCTTTGAGAAGCACCATACAATTTATCATTTTGTCACTTTTTTTACAGTGTTAGAAATCTCAAGATACAGAAACATATATAAATAAACAGCTGTTTGCACCTCTGTCTACATGTGCATGTATGTTTACATCTCTGCAGGCCTTAAGCCGTCCCGCAGGTCTCCTCCTACCTCGTGTGTGTGAAACTGCTCTTTGACTTCTTCCACATCGTCCGACACCTCGTCCTGAATCTGTAGGGCATCCTCGGCCGACAGCAGCCAGGTGAGTACCTCCTCTAGCGTGGTCTGGTAGCTGTCTAGGTCCACTTCCAGCAGGCTGCCCTCCATCTCGCCCTCCATCTCTGTCAGGGTGCTGGGGGTCTCAGGCCGGGGGCTGCTGCCTGCTTCCTCCATCTGCACATTCTGGAAAACATGAGGCAAGAGATAAAAGCAAAGGCTGACTATATTATAGACTATGTGTTTACATAAGGGGTTATAATTACTGTATTAATAGTAAAATATGACTAAAAGTAAGTAATGTGCTAGGCCTAACACTGACAGATGTAGTCTTTTATTTTTAATGCCATTATACAGGGTCAAGTCTTCTATCTTTAAACTGGAAAGAAAATATGTTTTTGCTTCCCTAATATGTCACATTCGCATGGTCACATAAAAACTCCACAAAACTGAAAAGCTAAAACTCTCAGGACAACGATGTCTATGAAACACAGCCATGCCCAAAACATTTGTCCTTTACTCTGATTTTCATCCGTGCACATCAGTTGGTGAGTTTTAAAATAGAACCAGACATCTAGGAGGGGTGTGTGCTGCTCTGGAGCAGGCAGAGCGACCTGCCCTGCTCAGTTAAGAAAAAAAAAAAAAAAAACTGCAGGCCTATTATGGGATGCTGGGAGGTGCCCCTGGCACGCTGAGTAGGTCAATCCTCATTCTAGGAATAGCAGTAAGTTTGAAACACAGTGGTATCCTGGGTAAAGTTGGGTGCACAGTCTGTGAGATGGAGGGTGCAACCTCAAAGGAGAAACAGCTTGAATTGCTTTGAGGAGGAGAGGGGAAATGTAACACACTTTTTGTAATTTAAAATGAAACCCTCTAGATATAAGTATAAAGATAACTTTGTTGTGTAACAACAGTAGTCTTGTCAGTGCAGTGTCTTTCAACAACAACTTCTTTGAATGTGTCCCTAAATCTAACACCATAAAAGAGGCAGTCCATTTATATTTTCAACACAATCTCAATTATGAATTCCATTAAATACAGGGTTGTTACACACTACGTAAACATGTGACGTTCTTTGTACACAATAGCATTGACAAACTATTCCAGGTTTCCATTTTTCTGAAGGAAATGTGGGAAAAAGTTTGACAGCGCTCAACAAATCTGTCTGGAGCTGAAATGAACAGGAGATAAAAATCTTTGCAGCGGCAGCCGTGCCAAGTCAAAGATGACAGAAATGCTAATGGGTGTGTAGGGTCTGGTACAGTAACAAGTCAAATGGACCTTTGTTTTCCAGGCTGAAATTACACAGCAGTAATGTCTGTGTAGCGAACTCAGGAAAAGGTCACCTGCTGAAAATATTCAATGACCTTTTGGATATTTTGGAATAAGTCACAAAAATACTGTAAGCCCTTATGTTAGACCAGTGTAGGCTGGCAGAGACAAAGCAACAGGGAGAGAAAGAAAGACATGGGAGGCAGAGAGAGAGTGAGAGAAAACTGCAGCCTTGGTCTATTTATTGACTTGAATGGCTGTAAAATAGCTGTGGTCTGGCTCAACAGAACACTTTATTATCACCAGATGATTTGCTCAACTCAATCCCTGCATTCATCACTTTTGCAGTTGTGACTCTGGAGCACGTAATGCATCATCGTGCATACGCCAGTGCACTTATCATCAGTGATATGCCATGCCATACGTCACTTTAAAGACGGTTATGCTGTGAAATTGAATTAGATCTCAAGCTGAAGTCTTCATAAATATGGAAAACAATCATTATTTAAAATCAACGTTAAAGAACTCCACAACAATATCATGGACCAATATTATGAATCTAAAAATAAGGGGGGGAACCAAACACAGTCATGAAAGACAAAGAGCCTTTATTCTTCCTCCACTCAGTCTCACTACCAGCGGCATTACGCATCACTTCCTATGAGGAGGTGAAGTGTGCCAGGAAAGTAAACCCCTTGTTGGACCAATCAGAGCACTATTTAAAAAAGACTTTTCCAGCACTCGTTCCAGGATGTGTGAAGTATGTGCCCATGGGCAATAAAAACTTAAGAGATGGTTTCTGGATTTTCTGACTTCTGACTAGAACCCTCTGAAACTAGCTGCCCCAGGGATGTGTGTGAGTGAAAGAAAAGGGCACAGTGGGCTGGGAGGGACTAAAAAAAAAAAATCTAATCAAGTTGAACAAATGACATATTTGAGGGGGCACAGCTTTGCCTGTTGGAGCTACTAATATATGCTAAGAATATGAACAGGGTCACAATCACAAGTCAGTGAAACAGAGAGAAAGTCCGATTGACTCAAGATGCACAATAAAGACACTCTGAAATGCTCACAGATGTTAAACATTGAACAGTATCAGTGTGAGCATGTCAGCCACCTGCCCACAAGCACACACACATCTATAATGCTCAAATAACCGTCCCTGTCAGACTCCCATTCTCACCAATTTATTCCCTCATTTCCTTCCATTCCTTTACAGCTCTATGTTTCCAGCAGCATGCAGCTCGGTCTGTTGGCTAATGTCAGAGGGGTGAGTCATGGCTCTCCTCCCTATTTGCTTGCGCCTGCTGTGCTTTTCATGAGCAGCGTTGGAGAGAATGAAGGAGATGGCTTTTTCAGAGTGGGAGTGACTCATTCTATCTGGCAACGCACAATGAGACACTTCACAATATTCCATGTGCTTGCACATAACAGAGTCTGCGGCCTTCGAACTGAAGGTTTTCGGAAACACTGCAGCAAAGGTTGAAGCAGTTATGGGTTCAAATGGATTTTCAGGTGTTGCAAGCAGAATTTTCAGGAGCTGAAGTGTCACTTCTCCATTCACAGAAAGAGATAACGGTTTGTTTACACCGGCACAGATAGAGGGGTTCAGACTGGCAGTCACTGGGGGACATACTATATCTGCTAGTCTAAAGCACTGTGTCACTAATGAAATAACCGAGCCATGGGGAGGAGGTTGTATTACACTGTTTTTTGTGTTTTTGTTTGTTAGGGGTGTATCGTTACACGTTTTCATTGGGAACAGTTTGGTGTTCGCTAAGCTTCTTTCAATTCCCTGTGAACCAAATAGTTAAAGTCTATTTGCAGCCTACAGTACATATTGCCATCTGCAGAACATAAATTCAGAACTTCAAGTCCTATCCGGAAAGTTTTGGCAGGGTGTCAGCTGTTGGCTGTTGGCTAAAGCGTGCTAGTACAGTTAGCCCAGCTCACATAAAACATAGCTAGTATCATTGTTATGGCAAACACACATGAGAACGCCTTCCCATATCACCTATACCAATACCATCCTGTTAAGCTACAGCAAACAGACTAAAACAGGGCTTAAACAGATTGAGGTGAAGTCCGTCTTCTCTGCAGATTCAAAACAGGCCAAAGGAATAACAAATGCTATTATAGTTTTCTATTTAGTTTGCACATACTGTATGTGTGCAAGGTATGACAGCATTTCTCTAAGATTGCTTGCTGACCAATGCAAATTGTTTTTGTGGCTTAATTTCTACAGCAAGGCTGATGAGCAAGTGTTTAGTTTTTCAAAATAAATGCAATGTAATTTTATCTTTTTTCCCTTCTGTGCCAAAAACATACTGAACAGTGACCTAGGTTTGGGTATCGAGAACCAGTTCTGAATTGCATCTGGTTCCAAATTATTAGAACCAGCTATTGAGCTGTTAAGAAGTACGGTTTTTGATTCCAGTTGTAAATTCTTGAAATTCGGACTTACTGTGCTTCTGTCTGCGTTGCTGGTAACCAGCTGTGGATTTTTGCACATAAAAGAGCACCTTGGATTCTTTGAAAAACAGATGTAGCCCTGGACTCCAGCAAGTACCTTTTGTGTGAGCAGTTTAGAAGGTTGTGAGAATAATATAGTGACTCTCCTCTTAGTCTAGACCCACGTGTTCTTCCCTCTTTGCCCTAAAGTCATAATTCAGAAAAGCCTGAGCTGTTGGTGTTCTCTGCCAGCTTGTCTTGTACCCTCCTGTATCATATCACATCAAGTACAAAATGTAACCTAATGTGTTGTATGTTTTACCTTAGCACTGGGGCTTGGACCTGAGTCCTCAGACTCCACTTTGTATTTGCGTGGCAGGGTCTCCACTTCTCTGATAGCCTCCATGCTCACATCTTTGGGCAGCACAGCGAACAGTGATGTTACGTACATGATGATGGACTTCTTATCTGGTAACTGCACAGCCACATCTGAGAGAGAGGAGGCAAGACGGTGGGAGGGAGGTGGATGTGGGGCAGAAAGATCAGGGATACAAATTAAGCGTGAGAAGCAGGAGGGAGAGAGCGGGGGATAAAGAGATGAAAATTGCATGAGGAGAAAAGCAGCATGGGAGATGGAGTGAGATAGCAGTTAAGGGTGACAGGAGGAGATGGATGGGAAGGGAGGTGAGAGGGGAGAGAAAAGACAGGTTGAGGCAAGTTGTACTGATTAAAGCTGGCTTTGACACAGGTCAGGTGCGACTGCCCCTCGGTCATGACATAACAAGAAGTGTCTGAATACAGACAGAGCATCTACAGGTGCTACACGAACTAGAAAAACGTTCTGGGCAAACACAGCTTCTCACAAATCTTCAGCCAAAGACAACACCAAGGTATTTGCTCCACCGTGAGTTTATCCAACTGCTGGCAGGACATGAAGGTAGGCTTCGTGAACACAGACTATGTTTAATATGTGGGAATTTTGGATAGTAAAATGTACGTCATTCCATATCCAACTTTTATTTATTGGGAATACTATAAAAGGTAGTTGATAGGTGCATTTTCTTTTGTAACCAATTTTTCTTTCTTTCTACAGTTATTTTTGTCCAAATAAGCACAGTTGATCTACGTGTACAATGTGGGAGAGGGCATAAAATGGCTCAGAGTGCCTGTACCTTCGGGGTCCAGTAGCCTCTCAATAGCCAGCTGGTCTTTGGCTACCGTGAAGGCATGGTCCAGTCTCTCCACAGGGCTCAGTCTGACTACTTGATCCCAGCTGAATGCATTCGGCCTGAAGACACACAGAACGGTCGCAATGAGAGCAGCAACATGGAGACAGCACCGGTGCCTACTTTTTTAAGTTTTTAAGAACACAGCTTCTGTTTTATATACACTTATGTAGAAGTTGTGTTTTGTACATACCCACAATGTGATGACTCAGGGGTTGGAGGATTCTAGATGATTTTTTGGGACAATAAATAACCTTTTCCTGAGCATATTCCTTGTGTAGAAAAAAATGAATACACCTACAGCATATGTGCTCTCCGTACAGAAAAGACTCTTCCCTTAATGGTGCTGGGGAGACTTGTGTTGAGGCCAGTTGGGTGTGGAATGTGTGTGTTCAGTGATCCACCTAAACCCTGGCCCAGGTCTAAACCAACACTGGCCTTTCTCACAGCTTATAGGCCTGTGTGTGTGTGTGCATGTCACTAGTAAGGACAAGGGGTTACAGAAAGGGGGGAAAAACACCCCTGACGCTTCTCTCACTCTCTTTCTCTCACACACAACACACACTCAAACCAAGCGTGTGCAAACAGTGACATGGCAGGCATAAACAGAGCAAGTCAAGCAGTGTACACACACCCGGCAGGCGCTGACCTGTCAACCTGACCTCCCGCCACTTACGCAGCCTGGGATTCACACACACACACACACACATACACACACACACACACACACACACACACACACAGAAAAGGTTCCTACACATCTGCCATTTCTGAATGGTTCCTTGATGGTATTTGAAGGTCTTGGTCTGTGCTCAGTATGATTTACATTCAGAGCCAAAGGGCATGTGTCAAATATGCAATGTCAACTTAAAGCAGAAGATTCATCACAAAGCAACAAATATCACAACACGGCACATAAGAGAGGGCTTTCACGTATGGGGAATACAGCCTTAGAACACTGGTATGCAACACCTCAACACAATTCAACCTAAATGTGCCAAAACACATAAAATCACAAAAAAACACACTGTTTTATCAGATCAGTATGTATGATCCCTCCTCACCTGAAGTGGTGTAGGATGCTGTTGAGAGCCAGGCCGTCAGCCCAGCTGGTGGTGAAGTTCAGCACATTGACTTCTGGGTATGAGCGGGTGCACTGGCGTACCCAACTCAGTAAGATCTTCTCACTGTTGGTCTGCTGCAGGTTGGACATGATATCCTTCATGATGTCTTTCACCTACATGAACATGGAAAAAGACACATTAATATGGGTGAATAAACAAGAGCAAAAACGTTTTGACTCAGTTTCTTTACCAGGATTCACATAGTCGTTCATAAGCTTAACATTAGCTGCTTTATTCTGGTTGCGTATGTTTTTTGTTGATATGGAAAGAGATAATTATTCTAATGATCCTCTTATTACCAGGGGACCGTGGCAGATAAGAGCATCAGCTATGGCTCATATTTTTTCCATCAACATCAGACTGCTAAGAAATATCCAAACATTCCGTGTTTCCGCACACTTAAAACTGGTTACAAATCAGGAATTTTCCTGGTTTATGCATTAAATTAGGAATTTCTTCATGCCCACTGTGATTTGGCACAGATGTTCAAAATGTGTAAGAAATGAGAAGATCACGATTTAACACCACCACCTAAGTGCTCTGCAGTTATATGAAATAATGACAGGTATGCTGTGACAGTGAAACAACACACACCATAGAATTCATGGTGCATACAGTAACAGGAGTGACATTAAACTAATAATAATGAAGGAGCAATGCAAAACTAATATTAGAAGAACTGGCAGTGCCCAAACCCTCTTAATAAAACCTTTCGATTAACTATTTTCCTTAAAATGGCAGTTTCAAATTTCAGCAGGTCAAACTTACACAAAGCAGTGGATGATAAGCATGTTTACATGCATGAACGCATGTGTGCACATCTAAACTGATTTTCCATCATCTGTATTTTTGATCCCTCTGGAACATCAGTGAATTGTAAGTTCACAGTCAGAGCAAACATTAATGAGTCATTGTGTGTGTGTGTGTGTGTGTGTGTGTGCGTGCGCGTGCGTGTGCGTGCAGGATGTGGGTGGAAAGAAAGGAGCAGCACACGTATGTGAATATGTGTGCTCACCTGCCAGTGAAGGATAATACTCCAGATGAGGCCCAAGGTCAGTTTGTGGTTCCCATCTACAATATCTGTCCCTCCTATGTTTACCAGATCAACCTGAAAGAGTTGACAATGAGACAAATACATTTAAAAAATAAACAATTATTAAGACAAGTCACGGTACAAAGTTGTGTATTAAAGTAAAAAATTATTCCTGTTTTGAGCAGATTAATTGGAAAGTCAACCCAGTTGCACACACTATAAAATCTTCTTAGTGAAAATCTCTTTCGTTTGCTGTAAACATAATATCCTTTCAAAATTAAGCTAATACTATTTGCTATTACAGCACTCAACTTAAAGTAACACCTCTGATAAAAAAGTAACATCTGAGTTTCTTTATGCAGTGGGTTAAATAATATTGCTTCAAATCTTAATGAGTGTGCACATTGTTGCAGCTGAATACTTCTGAATTTTCACCTCACAGATGATTATACCACCCTCATTACACCCTTCCACTGCTACCTATAAAGTGTGTCTGAAGCCTTGTCAGACACTTATCATACGAGGTGAGGCGAAGTGTGGACTGATTACATATAAATATTTTGGAGAGGATCAAGGCACAGAGTGGAACATGAGGTCAAGTGTCTGGTCAAACTAAAAAGTGACCTCTCTGTCTACTGCAGAGCTGACCTTTGACCCATCTCTAGTCCCAATTAGCTCCATCCTGCCACGCCATCACTTTCTCTCTCTCTCCCTTTCTTTCCGCACCTCGCTCTCTCTCACACAGAAGTTCACATATACAGTAGATCATACTTCTGCATCTGTGGGAACCTTCCCATCCCTAACTTCTAAACTAGGACACATGTGAAGCAACAAGAATCATCCAGCAGAGCTCCCTCACACGCATTTAACCTCAGGTTATTAGACAGTAGAGAGGTAATAAATTATACTGCAATAACACAAATTCTCTAAAGGCATTCTGAGGTGTCTGAGTCGGCATGATTGCAGACGACGATTGTGATGGTTGTCATGCACACTGCAGTTGACAGTGGAAAAAGCTTCACATGTCTTATTCATGTGTTTTTTGACAACCTAAGCCAAGTTGGTGCCAAAAACATAACTTGCTTTTTGCGCTTCAACACTGTAAGCAACACATTTTCAATGCTGTAGCAACCGCTGCTCTTTAGATACAGCTTCCAGCTCAGAGTTAGGGTTAAATGTGCACAGTAAAGTCAAGTTTTTTTTTTAGCAAAGCTGAGCACATTTCAATGGTTTCTATACTTAAATTAGAAACGTCAAGTATTTATGATAGGCCTTATTTAATTTTCTCCAGTCAGCAGACTTTGAAGGCTCGTGGGAACTCCGGCCTTCACTGCCAGCTGAGAGTCTCCAGCAGCAGGGATCGCATGCAAACTGCAGCCTTTGCTACTTCCCATGAGCATGCCCTGCCCATTATCTCCCACTGTTCAGGTCAAGGCATTAAGACCAACTATTATACACAGAGGAGAGGAGGGATGAGGGAGCGAAGGAGCGAGGGAGACAGACAGACAAAACAAAATACAGAACACAATGTAGACAAAATGACACATTCAGATAAAAAGGCCACAGGAGAACATGTAGTCTTGCACAGGAAGTGATACTGGTTTGAATCAAGCAAGCGCCACCTTGGCTGGAAATGTACACATCTCTGGTACGCATCATAGCCATAGAGTTTGTGGTTTTTACTTCAACAACACAACAGCAGCTAATTTTACTATTCATTATGGTTCCCTCTTTCTGGCTGTACTATGCTGTACTGTTCTGCTAAAATGAAACCCTGTAGACTCTTTGGCCTTAATGGCATCTGGTTAAGAACCACTGGTATGCGTGATTTGGCTAAAAGCATCCATCAAACAGCAGCTGATGGGACAATAGCATCAAAAACACCAGGTACTCACACTATTTTGATGCAGGACTTGAAGTACTTTGTTGACATTGTTGAGAGCGTGCACTCTGGTGGAGCCTCTCTCTTTGGTCTGAGGAAGAGGAAACACAGCACACATCACCTGACAGCGTGTTTACTGTTCACTAGCTGGCTGCAGGGATCCAAACATCACGCAAATCAACAGTTTGAGCTCTTGTTCACTTTGACAATTCATAAAAGCATCTCAGATAAATGGAGTTTCAGTGGATGGAGGATGGAATCTATGACATTTACAAGCATTCACGAAAAAGTCAAATGTACAATGTGAGGCACTGAAGAAAGCTATGCCATCACTCAGCAGAGTTTCTCACCATACATTCATCACACCCATTACCCTATCAGCGGTGTCCACAAGCCAACTTATGGAAAGAATGGCAGGATGAATAGCTGCCAACTGCAAATCCTTTTTAAGTCTTCGCATACCTCAACCACTCATTAGCACCCAATTATAGAATTAGTATCCTTGTATCAGAGAGAGAGAGTGTGTGTGTGTGTGTGTGTGTGTGTGTGCGTGTGTGTCTACATGTGTGTGCCTGCATGTATGGCATGGAGACAGTTGGCACTTAGTACGGCTGCAGGTGCTAGAAAGCAGATATGCCGCTGCAGGGGTGACAGCGAGGTGACACAGATAAAAAAGGAATACTCA
>NTHP01000019.1:1607074-1659852 GCA_003416845.1 Oplegnathus fasciatus | reverse complement strand
AGCAAAATCTGAAATGTCCTTTTGAAAATAACACACATGCAGAAAACACCAAAATGCTGAAATTGGCAAATATTCAAAAAATCTAAGAACATCTATTCATCTACTATTGATGAAATGAAAGATATAAAATGTTTTGCGAAACATCTGCTCTCAATTTAGCACTTTCTATTCCAGGATCCAAAATAAACCTGCCGAGGCCTCCTGTGTGGCTCTAATGTTTACATTAGATTTAACGTTCCGAGTTTACACGAGGTGATGCATGTGCTTGCACTAGCTTGAGTGGACGTAGCAGTCACGTCTCAGCTACAAAAACACAACACTTCTGTCACTTCATTGCATGCATTGCCAAAGAACTCATAAGCATTTTAGTGGTGTTAGCACCCTTGCTTGGAATCAGTGTTTTAAATATGTTGCTTTTGTTGTGCAGCTTGATAAAATGCACTCACACATGCCAACATGTTTTTTGCAGACATGCTAAACAAATCTCAGGAATTTTTGGGTCAGATGACTCATTTCTTAATAATTTATTGGTCATCGTGTGACAAAAAGGTCTGCCAACCTTAATACACACATACACAAACTCACCAGGACAGTGCCAGTGAGACCCTCCAGCAGGTCCAGCAGCTTCCTCCCATCCTTCAAATCAGAGAACATATCCTTGATGGGCGTCTTCCCCGTCTGATTGGAGAAAACAGCACAACAGGTTTTGTCTACAATTTGTCGTCTTCACACAGGATGATGTTGTTGCAGCAATCAACCAACAAACAAGCCAATCAACTAACTAATCACTAACTATGAAAACTCAAATGATGTGGATATTTACAGTGACTGGGACTGTCAGATTGTCACTGAGAGGAAATTTACACGTCAAAGTGGACTTAAATCCCTTGAGAAGGCATATCATTTACATGTTGCTTAATAAAAAGGACTTAAAATGGGATGTTCAACACCCAATGCAGGTCATAAACATGAAATATGATGCAGCTACTTCTAACAGTTAAGTTTGGCAGGAATCAGAATGTGTCACATACAGAAAAGACAAAGAGAAAGTTTGTCAGGTCGTAACAACCGCTATCATCGCCATAGACATTCAGTTTGTCAGTCATACAGTTTGAAACCATGAAAAGCACAGAAGAGAAGAGAAGAACGAGAGTGAAACTCGGAGCATTTAAGAGCTTCAGGGATTACGTTGCAAATATTTAAACAAGACCAGTGAGAAAAATCAACTTAACATGAGAAGGAGAATAATGAGATAGAAAAACAGGACCACACACATGAAGCCATGAGCAATCTGACAGGAATTGTTGCTGGGTGGAGTAATGGACTAGGTGTTTAGGTAATGCAATTAGGTTTTATGCTTTGTTTATCAAATTAAGAAGAGATATGGCAAGCATAGGCGCAACAACATTTAAACAACGATGATAGGTATACATTTCAACAGTTTGGTCTACTCCCCTGCTAGCAGCAAAGCTAGCCTCCTGCAGGCCTGACACCCTCTTCAGTGTGGGACAAGAAGATTCAAAGACAAAAAACAAATTCTCCAGGGACAGCTTTTCATCAGAAATACTAGACTAATCATCTTAGTTTGGCATTCATTTGAACTGTTCAACAATCTTTCACATTACCTTGGAGAACTGTGCATTTATCCATTTGGTGAATGTTTTCTTCTGTACTGCATCATGCTCATCTGTGGAACACAAAGAAGAGGGTTTGTTAGAAAGCGGCAGTAAGTTCGGTCAGTTTTATGATGACAGCAAAGAACACTGTTAACACACAAAGTCCATTTCTACTGGTTTATTTCAGGAACCAACTGGCCAAACTCACTCTCACACTGACACGCTGGTAAATGGTAACTATAGCTGGAGGCGTCACCACTTAAAAGCATCATGATCAATGTGGCTGGAACATCAGAAAATTACAGGAACAAAATGTAGGCAAGAGGGGTATTCGGATAATGTGTGCAAAATGTCAAAAGGTGCGCCGAGTCAGAAGCAAAGGTAAAACACCACACTGTCCAAAAAAAAGACCATTTGCATGTGTGCACACGCCCTTGCCCATTTATAGTGTTCCTCTGGTCTCTGAATACAACTGTACAAATATTTCACATTCTCTTCACGCTTGACTCCCTCCCTCCCTGCTCCTTCCTTATTCTCTCCAACATGGCTCTCTAATAAGGCCTCATTGTGTGTCAGGCAGAGGGTCAGCTGCTTTGATGTGCCTGGCTCCTGTAATGGATCAGAGTAGCTCACACAAAGCCTTGGGCTTGACTTAGAAAATTACTGTTCTACTTTGTGCCATATTTAAAACAATATGGAGGAAAACAATCCACTTAAATTATTATGACTACATTTATATCTTTATAATTTATTTCAGCTTGTGACATATCAGATAAAATTTGACATATTAAGATGAATGTTTCCCAAATCATAACTGAAGATTAGATTTAGTGAAACACACTGCGCAAGAAGAAAACCTTCATAAAGAAGCCTTTGCAGATGTTCTGTGCAGTGTACATGTACACTACATATATGTCCAATTAATGATGACACAATTAATCAATGAACACAAAATTAATCAATGGCATTTTTGAACAGCAGCCAAGATGTACCGATTACAGCTTATCAGATGTGAGGATTTACTTCTTTTCAACATCACATAATTTAGTAACCTGAATCCCTTAGATTTTTGTTTTTTTTTACTTTTAAGTAAGGTATCTAATAAAAATTGAGAACCTCTGTGCTAAGCTACTGTTGTTGCTCACCACTTAGTGCAGGTGCTTCGCAATAAATGCATTTTAATGTGAATGCAGTGGTAGTTATGTGTCACAAATACAGTTGCAGCTTTATGTTAATATACAAAGGAATGATTATTCAGATTTGGGACTCCGGTGACTCATGATGGGCATTTGTCATCATTTGACAATCTATTTACACTTAAGAACTACACTTGAGAACTGACTGAAAACAATATCAAAAGATTACTTATGAAAATAATAATTATTTCCAGTCAACTGAAATAAAACAGGACAGGCCTTTATTAGCCCTTGAAAAAAATTATCTTGCACGTAAGGAGACACAGTCATGTAATCAAACAATCACAGGATGTAGAGTGGTGAATCATTAAACTCCAGAACAGTACATCAAATCATTACAGACTCATAATGACATACCTAAACAAAGTTCAGCAGCAATATAAACTTCCACAGCCAAATACAGAACAACGACATCAACAATAGGACTGTACAGAATTGTACACCTGAGGGAGTGAGTGTTATCTGCCACTGTATTAGAGAACCTACACCTCAGATACATCAGTACTTCAGTAAAGTGATGTGAGCCTGCCATGTTCTGCAAGTTTCTTTCTCAAGTGCCCTTCCTGCACTGTAACCTCCTAAATAACCGGTTCATTAAGTTGTCAACTCTGTCTCAGAATTGTACACCTGAGGGAATAGGTAAAAAAAGAAATGCATGCACGTCTGCTTCTAAGCACCATGACTGAGGCCTAAGACTGTAATCTAGGGGTGGAGGAGCGGTAAAAGCGTATGTGTGTATGTGCGTAAAACTGCCACTGTCATTCAACTAGCCGCTGTGTAAAGCACCATGAACTGAACAAAAGGTCAAAGGTTATGATCACCAGCCCCAGCAAAAGTCGGCTTCTTTGTTTGGGGTGTGTGGAGTGTATGTTGTGTGTGTGTGTGTGCAGCCGCTGGCAGGGTGAGAAGGGGCATAAAAACAAGAATGTACTGCGAGGGGAGGCCAGAGGTGTGGGTGAAAGAGGTGAAGAGGTGAGAGGACGAGATAAATGGTGGTGGAAGAGAGGGTCTCTTTTGGAACTTTTTCCTTATCCAAATGGAGGGTCTAAGTGTAGAGGATGTTGAATGCTATATGGATTGTAGACTTGACTTGAAGGAATTGGGAAGAAGACAACACATGGTTTCTACATTTTCCATTTTATCTCGACATTTCATACTTTGAGGAGACATTAATTCACTGACTGGATTTGAAAACTTTTTAGCTGTCAAACATGTTGGATGCAGCAAACATTGCTGCCAAGTAGGCCACTATTATTATCCAGTGTCACAATATGCATAAATATGTATAAATGCATGGCAATGTGTGTGAGGACTGAATAATCTTAACTTTTTGAGTGCCATTCACAGTAGAAAATAGGCAAACATAATTGCTGTACCATCTAAATGCTCCAGAAATGTCATGAAGACCTGAAGAGAAGATAAGTGGGGCTGAGACAACAAGTGTGGAGGGCTATTTCTGTGGAAAGAGACAACTGGAGGGGTGAGATTTTGAGGTAAGAAAAAAAGCAAGAGAGGCTAGTTGCTTAGACTGGTATACACTTGCACTGTGTCCTCTTCTCTGTGACATTGTCTTTAAAGTGCTTTGAACCGTAACACTGTAAAAGGCCCTCCTGAGAGTACGTTGACCCATTTTTCCACATAAATCTCAGGCAGCAACAATCGTACCTAAAAGATTCTTTCTTAAGAGGTGAAGAAGACAAAGAGACGATGCCTGAAGGAGGTGATGAATGAAGAAAATGAGGGAGAAAAGAACACAGGTGACAAAGAAGGGCTCTGGTTGAAAAATAAAACAACAGCATGATTGACAAAGGGAAGGTGTCATAATAGAGGGCCCAATAACTGATGGCAATCAATCACAGTGGATAACTTGCAGGTGGAATTGTTAAACATGTCTTGAGAGACAAAGAGATAGGGAGAAAGAAAGACAGGCAGGAAACAAGACAAAACAACAACAAAAATTGGAAAAAGCAAGGAGAGAGGGCCAAAAAAAATACAGAGAGGCAGTCAGAGGGAGAGAAAATGCTGGCAAGAACAGGACAGGTATAGTACAGGTATGCTTTCAACACAATATCAATTTTCCTTTTTATAAAAAGTTCTACGAGGAGGGCCTCCTGTCCTTACAGCCTTATCGGCACCCTGCGGAGGGCCTCCGAGGCCCCAAAGAAGAGGGTCCCTGCGGGCTCAGGTCTCCCGGGCTCTCCACCTTTACCACCTTGACAGGACAATACACTCGATTCATATGCGCTGCTCCCCCTCAATCTGTCTGCTGCTTCTACTCACCACAGCACAGGAATGTCTTACTGCTGGACGGATCAAAGCAGCGGCACGGCCGTGTGTGCAAATCTGTTCAAGAGCATGTGTGTGTATGTGTGTGTGTGTGTGTGTGTGTGTGTGTGTGTGTGCAAGTGTGTGAGCAAGAGAGAAAATATACCCTCACCAAGGGGAGTCTGTATATACAACATTAATACACCATTACACATGTTCACTTATGTCACTTTACTTATGGCTATTTACATCTGCCCACATAAGTACTTCAGTAATACATACCACTTACAGTATATGCTGACATTTATGTGATAAGGAAAAAAACATACACACACTTACAGTTAGTCGTAAACAAACTGTCAAATCAGCTGTGATCTTAAATTTATGACTGTGCAGCCTGACCTGAGGCACTGTAAGCTTCATGTTAATCTCCACCTGAGTGTTAAAGCTTCAAGCTGAAGAGGTTAGAGGGTCCAGCATGATACATACAAAATGAATGTAGTGTCCAATACCTGTAAGTAAAGGTCTAATTAGTTGAATTAGTTATCCTGGGACAATGAAATATCCATTATGAGATTTTTATGCAAAAACAAAACCATCATATGAGCCGCGATACAATTCCTGGGTTTTTAACTTAATTTAAATCCACTGCTGCTGCTAACTGAAGCCCGTCAACATGTCATGATGGCCTTGTGTACATTTAAACCCCAAAAAAGCATCAATAGAGGAATTGGACATATCAAATGGTTGATTAATTTAAAGATAAATAATCTGCCTCTTGGTTATGTTAATTATTACTGAGGAAATCAGTTATCAGGTCTTATCGTTTACAGAGAAACCATCAACATATAAAAGTAGTCTTTTAATCATCAATGAGTCAAACAGAAAAGATAGTTGTTTAGCTGTTGACTGAACTGAATTTGAGGTTCTGCTATTATTAAAAAGTAAGATGTCTGCCCATTCAAGACAAGTGGCAACAGCGTGGTAAAGCTTTTACTGGAAAACAGTCTTTATGGGTCACTTGGTCATATGATAAAGATATCCTATCAGCCCAGTGTGCACTAGCACAGTGAAGCAAGAGAGTCACAGGCACCATTTGTTTGCAGAACAAATAGTCAACCCGTATCAAATAATCAGTCATCATTTTTCATATAACTGAGCCGCGCACACACGCACACACACATTAGTGTAAGCAGTGGGATGTCACAGATACACACTTTGCACAGACGGTGCAGCGTCATGTACAGTAAATGTGCTGAGAAACTAATGTTTCTCTTCCGCAACAGCCAAACAGGAAGTCGTGATTACATCAGGAAGAGTAATCCCACTGCTGTCATCTCACAACTCACTGAGCACACACATGCTCTCAATATATTGTCATGTACACACATGCACGCTCACACCACATGAAGACTACACTGTTGTGTTTCAAGTTAGGTGCAGGATTCCCCTCCTGACAAAAAAAATAATTATCGTACTTTATGTTCAAAGTTTGTAGAGCCAAGGCAATAAATTCAGCAAAACCAAAAAAATAAAGCATTTGGATATTGTGAAGTATATTTTTCTGAGATATGACCGTGATCTATCAAATTGCCTGGCTGCTATCATTTCCTTGACCCAGTGTTGACCAACATTATATAAGCAAGACTTGACAGCACTGAGAAGAAAAATGAACTGCAAACAAACCTCAAAACATGACGTAGCAAGGCCAGAAAAGAAATTCACAGAAACACACATGTTCCTCAAAGCAGCCAGCTGGGAACACAGAGCAGACACATAAAATATACAGCCCCGGCCTGTTAGTATATCCCTTCCTCTCACAGGTGGAGAGAGCCAGTGACCACACAGCAGGGAGAAGGGGGGAACGGTGGGAGGCACTGAGGTGAAAATCAAACAAACCAGCAGGGTTTCCACAGCAGCATCACACAGTAAACATGAGCGCTCAGAGCTTAGACAAATACAGATATTTACAAAGTTTAGCCGCACCAGTGAGCAGCAATTACCTTTGGCCAAGTTATACTTAACAGCTAAAACTTAGATTTTCCCAGTCATTGTTTCGGTAAAGCTTTAAAATGCATGTGTGGCCACTGAATGAACACAGTTAACTGACTAGCCATGCACTTAGCCCCAGTATCAATAACTGAAAGTTTAATGGGCCAACTGGGATGTGTGTTTGAAAGATGTCATGGTGTTCAAAGTCACTGTACCAAAAGTTAACTTTTTGGGTGAAATTGGATGCAAAGTGCATCCTTTCCTTGGGTCACTGGTGATGGAAAATGAAGGAAAGCTTATGTCTTGGCTATGAGACAACTCTCAAGCAGAGGCACTCATAAAAAAAGTTTCCCAGGGTGAACTTCACCTTGATGGGAGACTGGAAGGAGGCTCAGCTGCTGGCTGTCTTGTCTTTCAGCACAGCACCACCCACAGCCTACTGGAGGGCACTAATCCTTACATAGGACACACACACACACACACACACACACACACACACACACACACACACACAGTCCTACAACAATCACACTGTTAGGCTTTCGAGTCAACCATTGTCCATCACTTAACTTGAGAGCCCTCGGACAAATATTGTCCTTTTCTCCCATATGTACGCACAAAAACGTGCACGTAAAGCTCAATCCTAATCGCAGTTTGATGGCAGAGATATGCTTTATTTTGACGCTATACGTTGAGAGGAATGCATAGAATTCCTGTAATTTCCCCCTGCATTCCTCCCTCCTCCCTCCAGTGGTCACTTGTCTAAGCTTGTCCCAGCCGGCACAGCCTTGTTGACACTCTTCCCTCGCAGAGATCTGGGAATTTGTAAGGAAAACACTTTGAACGTCCAGAAAGATTAGCCCATATCCCCACTTAGCAGCTTGAAAAACACCTCTGTGGTGTGCGTACGTGCATGCACTGGCGCAATTAGGGGTGAGCAAAAATGGTGAGATGAGGGGTGCTGGCATTTAGTGAAGTCAGAGCAGGCTGATGAACAGTAAGCAAAGTCAGAGATACAATGAGCAAACTATAAATCACTACTGCTGCTTGTGTAATAAGTAGAGGGGACGATAAGAGGAGAAGATGAAACTGTTGAGTATATGTGAGTCTCCAACTTCATCTGGGCAATTTATCACAATCCAATCAAATAATTCTTCACTGTCACATGTGTTTAAAGTCTAATACAGTATTATTACAAGACAATGATGCCACTAAATAACACTGCTATTCCACTATTGGCTTTACTTACTAATAGAGGAATATGTTTTTGGTTTGAAAACTGATTTTAATATAAAGACAGACAGAGCTTGCATCTTTGTATACCTCTCCTTAAAAGACTACTGGATACAAGATTTAAATATTTGAGGTTGTAAGATTATTATTTAAATCTGAAAACAAACTATGAATGTGTTCCATTAAGTCTGCATCTCTAAGAACATACTGAATATGTAAAACCTGTAGAATATATAGTGCGTTTACCCAAGAGCAGGAAAAAGTACATATAATAGTAAAATGGGAAATGACAATCTTGAAAAACTAATTGCTTTCAAAGCAAGCCCCCTGTTCTATCCAGCTGGTTCAAAGTTTGCGTACACCTTGATCTGATTGCAGGAACGCACTAAAAATACAGTTTTTGTCACCCATGTCTGCAGTTTGAGTCTACCACACCTAACTGCACTACCTGTGGCACACCTATCTGCCACCAAGCCATGTGTCACACACCTGTCAAAAGTTCCTACCTCTGAGTTGGAGCCCACGCTCTGCCATCTTTTACCGTAAACCGCCACAATGCTGAACTGAAGAAGCAGCAAAAGCAACAAAAAAGGGGGGTAGAAAGAGATAGTCCAAGAGTATCAGCGCAAGACAGAATTTGACATTCCTGCCTCCCTCCTCTCCTCTCTCCTCTGCCTCTGTCGCTCCTTGACCAGCAAGGGAGGAGAATATCAGAAGAATGCTTCAGCAAAGAGAGAGGGGAGGGAAAGGGGGACGCTGTCAATGAAAGGGAAACAGATTGGGGGCAGAGCAGAACAGGACAGGGCAAGCCACGGGTGGGGAGTCATAATGCATCGTGGGATAGGGGATGAACGCAGATAAACACAGAAACACTGTTCGGCACCATCTCTGCGTGCAACAGGACAGAATGCAAGTGCCGTGACAAGATGGGAAAAAGAGACAAAGACGGGCATATCAGCCAGAGATCACCGCACAAATACAGACACAACACTGGATTGTAGTGCAGGCGATGTGGTGGGGCCGAGGCATTAACTTTCTGATCTGCATTTGCTGGAAAATATACCCAACTCAACACGCCCACCATCATCAGATCCAATCCAATTTAAAACATTCACCTTTATTTCACTTTCACACCCCTTTTTGCATCTTAAAAGCCTCTTTTTTAATCAGAGTACAAGCCTTCTTTTCTACATGTTGAAAGTGAGAAATCTGTCTGCACATTGCCAGAGCTGGTCCACAAAAAAAGTGGGCGGTTTGTTGATGGTTGAGCCAAACACAGATGCTAAAAGATACAGGCCAGCAAATCACTAGAAACTACAAATATATGTAGATTGATCTTGATATATATATATGTATATGTATATGTATATATATATATATATATATATATATAAATAATTGGCATAAAGCACCAAGAACAAACGAAAAGTCACTGAAAGAAAAGATGTCAAAGATAATGTTAAATCTGGATTGAACTGCTGTGGGTATGAACAACTGGGGCAATCAACTGCTGGGATTTTGAGTTAGTGTAGCCAGACTGTCATTGGGACATTGTTTGGTTTTATAGCCCTTTCAACTAGTAAAACAGATAAAATGGCTGATCACTTTGTAAGATAAGTGTATAAAAAGCTTAGTTTCCTGTAATGCGCCTTTGAATTCGCTGTTAAACTCCTCCACGGATGGACAGAACTGCAGATGTGTTCATCCACTTACCTAGATCAAGACTATTGTCAGGCTTTCCTTTCCTCCTGAAAAAGTTACGCTTCCTCCACGACATCCACTTACTCAAATTCATGACGGAAAGGAAGTCTTTTTTACCCAAAAAAAAGAGAAAAAGAGGTAGAAAGTAACAAAAACAAATCCGGAACAGGAAGAGAAGGTGGCGGTGGTGGTGGGAGAGTGAGAGAGGCAGAGAGAAAAGAGAAAGAGGAAGCAGAGGTGAGAGAGCACTTATCGAGTACGCTGGGTCTGTTTATTTGGGGTGCTGTGCCAGGTTGTCAGATGTGACATCACACACATGCTCACACGCACACACAAACACTCGACAGGAGGGTGAGAAAAGTGAGTGACAAGAGCAGGGACTGCTTCAGCTTGTCAATTAAAAGGTAAGTGACAGGTGACGTAGAGGTTTGTGTGTGTGTTCCATATGCATTGCTGTAAGTGACAGCTGATTCTCCCCTGAAAACACAAAGTACTGACGGGGACAACAGCCCTCATTCTCTCACGTCGCAGACAGTGACAGCAGATAAACATGATTCAGAGTGACCTGAACCCTAAAACATACCGCTGAGGCTCTGAGCTCTGGTGGCCACTTCCTTTGCTAATGTTTACATGAAAGTGAAACCTTTGACTATCATAAAAATGACTCAGAATAAATGCATACAGTCAAAACTGTGACATGGCTCCTGACATTTAATGCAGGTCTGTGAGCCAGTGCAGTGGAACAGGGGACGGGGCAAAGGCCTGAGTCCATTTGCTCATTGACATATTTAGTCAATGAGGGGCAACTGAGCAAACAACTCTATTCCCACAGAGAGAGTGAAATAGAGAGAGATGGGGGCGAGAGTAGAGGGGAAGGGAGGATGGAAACAGAGAGAGAAAGTTAATTTTTTTTTTTTCTCTTTTCCTTTCCTGCACAAAGAGAAAGTAGAGGAATACCAGCCGGGTCCACCCGTGACCAACTTCCAGAGCCTGATTGAAATAAATCCACTTCCTTCTATAGAGAGTTGCAGCAGCTGGTCTGGTCACAACTCAGAGGAGTGAATTGGGTTGGGTTGAGGCTGGCCTTGGCAGTGACTGAAGGGATCAGAGACCAAAAGGGGACTTTCCACTGGGCTGCATCGCTCATGAGCCCAGAGACAGACGTCCCCCTCTGTCATTTCGTCTTCGCACACCACCCCGAGAGCATCCATCATCAAGCTGCTTGAATGAAGCCGTGCGAGTGCGCATACACTGCCATAAACCTCTCTCTGTGTAGCCCTCACACACACGCACACACACTTTTTCATTTGCTTATGGTAGTTTTTACAATCCAAATCCCACATCTGACTGATGCTTGGAAGAAATGAAGCAAACCTTTTATTTTCATGTCTCACCACAAACATTGCTTGAGTGTGCATGACATTCAGAGCTGCTGGACGTTTGGTATTTGAACATGAGTAATTAGTAAGACAATCACTTGTGAAAATAGGCATGAATCGAATATCGAATCCTGCAGTCACACAGCCTTATAATAATAAAATTAGCCGTAGATTAGGTTAAGCTACAAGGTTCTGACTCCTGAATGAAAAGACCCTGACTGCGACCTGACTGTATATCCTCCTCTGGCTGACCACCAGTGCCTCCTCTCCCACAAGCCCATGAAACCACACAAGATCTAGTCTACATTATAAGTCTTTTAGCTGTACTAGTAGGCTCCACTCTTAACACCCATCCTCCACTGACAGAAAATCAGTTTCCCTAAAGGAAACTTCCACTGTACTGTCACTCTTTGATGTTCAATGTCCTTGTAATGAAATAGTGTAATTAACTTTTTTGTTGTGCCCTCTTTCTCTCAGCCTCCTATCCTGATTGTCAACTTGGTTTCAGTTTGTGATCTTCACTTCTACATGTTTTGTTGCAACATCCCATAACGGCCTTTTGAGGCTACTGTTAGAGGAGAATTTGCCATTTCCACTTCGTTTACAAGAGATTTCCCCTTTAATAATAATTATTATCTCAACACACAGCAGTTAACAGCACCAAGAAATGCAGGCGATGTTGAAGATGGTGGATTTTTTCTTTCAAAATACCTTTCAGAAGTGGCGGTGGTAATCATGGCCGAGCCTCTTACGCACACACACACAAATACACACATACAGAGCAGATGAGTCAGTGGTCCGACCAACATCCAAGAGAAAGAGATGGAAAATGCAAATCTCCCACAATGCCACAGGCCTCCACCCTTGGAAAAAGTAGATTCCCATGTCTAAATCCTCAAAATCTCTTTGTAGAGGTGCATTACATGTAACCACAATGTCCTTGGTTCAAGTCTGACCTGAGACCATTTGGCTCGTCAGTTTCTGTCTCTCTCCCAGCCCGTCCTGTCTATTTCTACCGACCACTCTGTGCAACATTGGAAAAACACAAACACAATGGGTTGCGATGGATCTGTAATATTCTCCCTCCAGGGCTCCAACACAACTTTTAACACAGTGTCAAAAAGCTTTAAAATGTTTGCACTACACACCTACTTTTAGAACCACAAGTACTAGAACAACGAACACGAACTTGCTAACAACCAAAGGACGGAAAAAAACACCTTCAGCACTATGAGAAAAGAGGGATTCAATCCCTTTGAGTTATTTACTCAGTAGTGAAATACCACTGTAGCTTTAAAGGGTTAATCTAAACTCTCTCTGGGCCTCAGCCTGTTTTTTTGTTTTAGTAAATCCTGTCATGCGAGGGGTCAGAAGGTAGATTGGGCAACATGGCTTTGTAGCCCTAATGAGCTAGGAAAAGGGGGCAGAGAGGGGGATTTAAATTGGAAGGGCTTGCTTTGGGAAAGGGAGATTCACTAAGAGGAGACTGGTTTGTATGTGTTTAACAACCACAGGAACATTCAAGACTGATCATTTTCTGCCATTTCCAGCCCTCTCCAGAAGAGCTTAAATGTCATCTGGGCTGGGCGGGATGTCGGTATGCTGCTGAATGCACACACACACACACACACACATTCACATGGACCAAAGAGGCAAAGAGTCCCACAGGCAACCGCACCCGGGGGAGATGTTTTGGCCGGTGCTTCCATTCCCAAATTTCCAGCCAGGACTTTGCAGAGCTCATTTCCTCCCACTTCCCAGGCAGCCAGATCCAGCTACAAGCAAAAAGACTAACACAAACACACGCTTGTGTCTATATATTGCTGTGAAGACACATCCAGCTGCATTCCCTGTGGACACTTTGCTTCCTCAAAGTCAAACAACACTCATGAGAACTCTCACTGGCCATAGACCCGCGCAAGAAAGTGAAGCTCAAACACCAGGGGCAAAGAAAAAAAACAAATTCAGGTCATGACATCTCAGAACGAAGGGGCGGCCACAGTGAAAGCTCCTTTGTTTTGATTTGGGCTCCATGCTACCCACACATGCAGATGCACACCCATTATTATGTATTTACATAACACTGCATACCATTGCACACACTGACAGTTAGAAAAGGCTTTTACTGTCATAGCTACAACTTGAATGTGTCATCCAATTGTTTCTGAAGAAGTAATCTGATCTCTTTCCACACATGCACACACACATAAAGCAGCTGAAACATTTCACAGTCCTCGGTCCACCCTGCTACGAGAGGCCAAGGCTAGAATTAAGGAACCATGACATGTAGCTGAGCTAGTATGGTGACAAATCTTCAGAGAAACCTTTATTCCACACCCTCCACACCCTCTGTTTGGTGACAATCACATTCCTGTTCGATTATTAGATAAAACAACATTTCTTTTATTATGCTGCATGTCACACCCAAAGATAATGGTGGTCCTCTGTGTGGCAGGTAAAGCTGAGAGAGTTAAGAGTTCAAATTCAACAAAGGCGACCAATTTCAAAGCTTTCAAAGCACCCACCAAATTTGTGGTATGTTGCTTGGGACTGGCCGCTGTTATTCTCACATTTACAAATGCACAGATATGCACTGAATAATAAGAGACAGTAATGAGCGAGGGGAGGAAAAGGCAGGTAACCAGAACTGTGTGAGCTCTTCCATGGCGGAGCTCTCAGGTGACAAATAAGCAGAGAGGAAAAAGGGTCAGGTGAGTATCCATTATTGTGTAATGGTTGTTAAACAACAGCCCGTAACCCGGTGGATGATATTTGACCTTTCACATTTGTTTGCACTCTGGAATGGGAAGGGGGAGGGGAAGTGAACTGGCAGGATAGGTAGGTAGGGCTTCAGGAGGTTATAGGGTAATCCAACCAGAACTTCGTCGAAAAAAATGTTTGGAAGCACTCCTTAACATCTGTTTCAGCCCTTTTAGAACTGCTGCGCCATGTGGCAAACCACACACGTCTGCTTCTCAACAGAAATCAGCCTATTAGGTCAATTTTAGGGCTACATGTGATATTTTGTCCCAAACCCAAAGATGTTCAATTTATAATGATAAATAAATAATAAAACTCAGAAAAACAGCAAAATACTGACAGTTGAGAAGCAGGAACCACTTAATCTTTTTGATAAATTACTCAAACAATTATCTATTATCAAATTAGTTGTAAAGTAATTTTCTGTCCATTGACAGAACATAGTCAACTTAGATAAACTTTTTACTGTCTTTACTATCTTTTCAGTCGCATTTGGTGAAAAATACTGGAATGCTTCATCCCACCAACCTGATATTCTAGCAATGAAAAACAGGACTTCAGGATTATTTGACCAAGAGTGTGAGCCATGTACGACAGGTAAATGCTGGTCATGTGTCATGCTTAAGCCCGTCAATAACATCAGTAGATACGTAGCAGGCGCATGATTATCACAAAGTTCCTACCAAAGTAGAGTCATCTTTCCCAGATGCTCTACTTTCTCCAGCTTCACACGGTTCTAGCCTGCACCCCCCCTTCCTCCGTTCTTCACTGAACCTTTTTCTCCCTGTCCCTGGTCCATTGCGAGTTTGCATAACACCCTGACGTGCTGGAAAACATGAGCCACCACCCCCCCTCACGCCCCTCAAGAGGCATGAGTGTGCATATGTCTGTGAAAGGGACAGACTGTCTAGCTTGCTGACCTCCATCGTAGGAGGCAGAGTGACAACACACACACACACCCCTGCCGGCCTCAACACACACTGTAGTGGTGAACTCACTGTAGTACTGGTTTACAAATGGAACACACACCAGCTGAAATAACTAAACCGGAGCTTCAAAATAACAGAATGTGCTCACTCTCTCCACAAGATCATGACGATCTTTCTGTCAACCGCTAATGATGACAAAAACAGAGGTGTGTGTGTGTGTGTGTGTGTGTGAGGATACACTCCACTGTTGTTCAACCGCTCAAACACGCCCCTATGGCGGCCGGCAAGGAGCTCACAAGAACAAGTGCGCTAATGCTTTTCTCATCTCATCTCATCTCAGCTGTGAAAACATCCTTCCACCTGCCCACCACACACACACACACACACACACACACACACCTGCTTGTCAATCACCTCTCAAAGCCCATGTTTCAGCCCCATGTAGGCTACAAATCTCTCTCTTTCTCACCATCTATCTTCCTATCTCAATTTCTGACACCAGACACCACAGTAGACAAACCCAGGTTTGTCAGGCTGTCACGACATCAATGTTAATAATCAGTCTTTATAGTTTAGAAAAGGCTTAGCACCTAACAATGCCTTGGTTTCTGTAGCCGTAACGTGTGTGATGGTAGAAAGAAGAGCATGTACAGGAGTGCTTTATCAGGTGAGGGTGTAGCAATGCATATTTCACGTGTCCTGGTGAAAAAGAACATTTGTCAGAGTTTTCTTATCGTGAAGTGTGCAGCTGTTTCCCCTGGTTTAACCTCATTTCACATATATACACATATAGTTCACATATTGACTGAATTATAAAACAAAACACCTAATTTCAGCCATATTTCTGTAAGCCCACCAACTACACACACACGCCACAAAACTCCCTCCACAAGGTGAAGATAAAAAAAACTGCTGGGCTACCGCCTGCAGGTTACCTTGACACAAATGTGCTCTCCTATTTTTCTCGAGGGTTGTTTCAGTGTGCAGTTAAGCTACGTGCTACATTTTCCCCTCTTTGCCATAAAAGAAAACATTACTTTTGGGGGTTGCTAGGGAAACCTGAATCTTTGTAAGAAAAGCATTGTGGTCTGAACACAAGCGCTGTAAATTACAAACTCCATCGGCACGGTGGAATTCCTGGCATCAAACCTGCCAGCACTCTGAGGCTGGGCGGGTGGAGAAAGCTGGCACATGGAGTGGGCAGGATGGATAAATCTATACGCTTTTCTCATTATCACTTTTTGAATTTCACGGTTTACAGTAGAGAGAGGGGAAACGGCAAGGATGGAGAGCTGGCAGGGGGGGGACTGGGCAAGATTTCAAAACCAGGACATTACAAGAGCACATGCCACCACTTTAAGAAGTATTTACATGATGAATTCCCAGTGCAACATTACAGTTAACATTATCAAACCAATGGAAGTTACACAACTTACATACCAATGATTGCCTGCCTTAAGTTGATTGCTGCTATAGTTTACATACAAGGCTCAGTTTGTGTTAAAGGATAACTATCACTATATGGCAGTGTTGCCTGCTTAATTTTGTTTAACATACTATGTTTGACACATATGAATATGGAACCATGTGTTTGCTTGCTTTCCTCTTTGTTTTCTCTTGGTTTTGTATGTAAGGTAATCTAGTGGCAAGACTCTAATTCACTGTGAAAACCAATCATTGTTATCAACATCATAAACTTACCACAGTATCTACCAGACTCACTTTACCCAGCATTTTAAATGTGATAAATACATAGTGTGAAATACTCCTTTGTGTAGACTTACATCCTGTAAGTTAAGAGGATGAGCTTATCTTTTTTTATGTCTCTCTCACTCTCTCAATCACTTATCATCACACCAACACATTTTTTTAGCAAATGTGCAGCACTTTGAACAATGCCACTTACAAGTTAAATGCTATTCCAAAAGCCAGCAATAATGGACACACAACATCAGGTACAATATTCTACATATTGTGCTGATCTCAAATGTTTACAGTTTGCTCAACTAAAGGACTCCTCCTGCCAGAGCAACAACTTGTTTGTGCCTCTCTCTCTCTCTCTCTCTCTCTCTCTCTCTCTCTGAGGGTGGCGTCTACAAAAGATTAACCTATGGAATGATCCACAGAGAAAGGGATCACAGGGCGCGGCTCTCTAAACCCATCCCTGCATTCTTGTCTTCCCTTTTCTCTGCTGCCATTGGTCACCTTGCCTGTGACTTTCTCTTTCTCCTAGCAAACGTGTTACAATCAACCATCTCCTGTTCTCTCCATGCCTTTGTTGCTTGCTTTGCCTCTGTCCCTTTTCCCTTGCCTCCATGGGAACTGAGGTTAACCATGCACAACAGGATTTCTGGCTCTGTCAGAGTTTCCTTTCAGTGTCTGCTCTTATGCACGTACAACAAAATGTTCCCTCTATGCAGTTATAAGACACTAAACCAGTCATTTTGCTAAAAAGAAAAAAAACCTCAATGATCTGACAGCATTTGGTTCTACACAGATGCTCACACACTCTGCAAGCGATGTGTCCTATATTGAGTATCAATCATTAAACATAGCCTCAAGATAACAATCTCAATGATGGCCAAAGCCATCAAAAACATACCAGATCTCCACTTGATGATGTCGTTGAACTCTTCATTGGCTCCTCCCTCTGCGATGTCACCGTGCGATGCCATGGTAGCCAATTAAGTTCAATGCCTTATGAGTTGAAATTGTGTAATACAGTACCAGGCCTCTTGACACACAGAGCAACAGCCCTCTTTCTGCACCTGTGAGTGAGAAGAAAAGTTAAACTCTCTTGTTCAATTTCATTGTTGCTCACCTCTCACTGAAATGCAAAATCTTTCTTTAGCTCCTTTCTGCTTTAATGTGACTTTAAGCAGTGGAAGTAATCTCAAGGGGAGGCCTGGAGAGTGGAGGTGTCACGTGCATCGGAGCCACACACACACATAAAACATTCAAACAACATGGTCACACAGCACGCAGGAAGATCTGGCACTTCATGAGGAACACCGTAGGTCGTTAAAGCACTAACAGCTGTTTGAGACTACACCTCGATGCCCCCTCGACAACGCTGGGGAAGAAACAAACTGGTTTCACACCATGGCCTCAGGCTGATAATCTGGGCACTGATTTATGTGTAAAACAACTCCTGTAATGCTAATTGAAGCTGTAATAATGGACAATCATGTTGTAGACTCTTGTAAAGCTCAGGAACAAACTAGCCAATAATCTCTAGAGTTTGAAACACCCACGAAGCGTCAAGTAGAGGTGAAATTGGTCTCTGGCCAGCCACCACAGACATTTGTTTTAGTGTGGTTATGTTGCTTTGGTTGGTCCCCACTAGCCATCATGCACAGTCAAAGTCTTGTCACATCTAATGTTCAGTTCTGTTGAAATTCATGCTGAATTACAAAGTTTTTCCACTGCATAAGTAGTAGGATTTCAATAAAAACACATTCAAACTGTACTGAGTTCATTTAGTCACTAACTCCTGGCAAACAAGTCAATTTCTGACTGAGACAGAGCATTATGTGGGATGGCAGAGCATGGCTGCTTGCAGTGGGGTAAGGTTTATCATCATGCAACCAAGTGATGCTTTTCATTGGATCACTTTTCCAGGTTCAAAGATTAATAAATCCATAAGCATAATAGAAAGCCTGGTTATAACGCTGGAATATGACTTCTTGAAAGGGATGAGAGTTCCTTCCAGGGGATTAACTAAATGTTATATTACACTGAACTTTTAATGTCTCGTCATGCGCTAATATGTGTCATGTGTTTTCGATTCATATTTTTTCAGTTTCACAAAGGACGCTATGATGTGTGCTCAACTTTCAGTACCTCCAAAAAAAGGAAACACCATCTATCATAATCTCCAAATGTTCAACTTGACCTCGTGAGTAGGTCAGTCTGTGCTGCAGCTTTGCAAGTTTGTTTTGTGTATCTGAGTTTTGTTGCAGCTTTTGAGACCTGCCTTTTTAGTGCAGGGTTAATTCTCATGCATGTGGTTTGTTTTAATTCAGGGCATCCTTTCATTTAAACACTCCAACCATGGGTTCACTCCCAAAATAGCCTTTGCTTTTACCATGAAAGGAGTTTATGTGCAGTTTTATCGAGCAGTGCTTGGTGAGTTACAGTTCTTGAGGGATGATGCAAGACCCAAAAATAACAACTGTAAACTCCAAGGAAAAGACAGCCCCATCTGTCCTGCTGGTGACTTTTACAATTTCGGTTCCTCTCACTGTGAGAGGAGTAGTTTTGACAACCGAGGCAAAACAACTGAAGGGATCCAATCAGCCACTTTAATCTGAACCTCTGAAGCTGCAAACTTCAGCAGACATCAGTGTAGTTTGGTTGATTTGAACAAGAGCAGAGTGTCAATGATTTGGGTTAAGCCAAATAAATTTAAAGCACTCCTATGTTGTGTTAATCTGACGAGATTACCGCCTTCCTGATAAAAAAAAACCCACAATGATAACGCTACAAAACACAAAAAGGGACTTTTAAACTGCAAATCTATGGTGGCCTTGTCGTAGTTAATGTTTTATCTGTTAGGTATGACTGCGGTTTTTAAAGCTTGCTGACTTTTCATCCAGCAACTTCAAAACTGGCTGCATTGAACACCAGCAGCTAGCCAAATTACACACAATACCTCATGTTAAGTAAGAGCAGTGACTGTTTGAAGGCTTATTTCAACGTTTTAACCTTTAAACGGTCACTTTACAGCCAACGTCTGCCTTTGAACGTCACAATAAGCGTTTTATTCCGTTGAAAACAATGACGGTTAACGTTACAGGTCCAAATCACACACTCACCTCTGCTGTCACCAAGGAGTCAGGAGACGTGCTCCCTCAAAACAAGTCCAAAACGTGTTGACTAACAAAGACTAATAAAGCTAAATGTACTGAACAGTTGAAAAGTTAAAAAAAAAGTACATCAATCCAATTAATTTAAGGCATTTTTCTACGAGGTGCGAGGCAGTCTTCTTAACTAGCTAACTAAGTAAAGAGAACCGTCCTCAAGCGCATCCAGTCTCCACAGTGTGCCCCCAAAAAAAAGCTTTAAGAGACGTCTTTTTGCAACGCAGAGCACAACTACCGCAGTCTTAAAGCACACGGCGGGCTGTCTCCTGGAAACGGAGAGATGGTTATTACATTTCACGGGTGAATGCCGCAGTTCTGTGGACTCAGGTCCCACAACTTTGTTCCTGTTGCTTGCTTCACTCTTTCTCCGTGCTGCTTTACACCGATGTGAAGTTAGGCAGAGTTAGCCATACATAGCGGAAATGCTACAACAGGCCCTTCAAAGTAAAAGGTGTAAACCCCGTTCAACCGTGACAATCGCTGGGAAGTCAAACCAACTTACAATTTCAGTCGCTCCCTTTGCCTTTACTGATCATTTTGCAGTTTTGGAATCATTTATCGCCTTGATAATGTAATGATAAGGCATCCAACATAACCATCTAATCTGCCACCCCATTTATTACATTTATGAAATTTTAAATGACTTTTACGAAATGAAATATAAGTGAAACAAAACAGCGATGTTAACATTTGCTACAGATTCCCGCTTTATTCTCGATAGTCATCATTTTATGTGACTTCTCCATAAATGTCTCATCATTTGTATTTATTTTGAAGGTTTTGGCCGGAACCACCGTGTCCACTCTGGGTGCCTTGACCCTGGTCTTGAGCTTTTCCCTCTGGCTGTAAAAGTTTTCCTGACGCGGAGATGGAAACATGGCGCGGTGGGCGTCACGTGACGTAACACCAACGACACCAGTGATTCCCACTGGAGAGCACAAAGCTGGAGGAGGAACTTTTATTGTGGAATAATAACTGGACTTTTTATTAGGCCAAGGGTCTTCGAAACTTTTCCATGTAAAAGCTCCGTAAATTGACTATTTACACAAAGACACTTGATCCAAGATATGCGTTTTATTGTAATATATGTGTAATGTGACACATACTGTTTTATTCTCTGGAATGATGAAAACTATTAGAGTGGTGAAAATAAGTATGTACATCCTTTACTCAAGTAAAAGTAGCAATATCACAGTATTATTGATTGACTTTATTATTCATGTTTTTATGTAAATAATTACTACATTTGGAAAAGCAACTAGTAAGTATTGTCAGATAAGTGTTTATCTATAAAATGTGGTGAACTAAAAGTGGCAAAAATGGAAATTCCCAAGTATAAGTCCCTCAAAGATGTATGGTACAGTTCTTGAGTAAATGTATTTAACTGCATCATTGTGTTGGGGCCCCATGCCCATAACAAACTGCTGGAAGTTATTGGACAAATCTGAGGAACCTCAAGATATATACAGTCTGTAAGACATGAAATATGTATGTATGTAAGTATTCT
The DNA here is from genome assembly GCA_003416845.1 of Oplegnathus fasciatus. Lineage (NCBI taxonomy): Eukaryota > Metazoa > Chordata > Actinopteri > Centrarchiformes > Oplegnathidae > Oplegnathus > Oplegnathus fasciatus. The sequence goes on along the minus strand of NTHP01000019.1, from coordinate 1,638,409 downwards.
AGTTTCATCTAAAATCTAGTCAATTAGTTTTTCTTTTAGTACTCAGAAAACCACTCACTGCAACACAAATTTTCATATCACAGAAAATGTCTTGCCAGAAAACCACTCTATTTCATTTCCATAATTTTAGAATTAATGTATTCAAAACATAAAACATTTCACTCTGTAATAATAAACTTTATTTATATAGCACCTTTCATACATGAAATGCAAATAAAAACAAAGAAGAGCAGACCATCTGACAATTAAAATGTAAAAAATAACAATATACATAACCATAAAAAGAACAGCAATTATCATTACCATAAACCCTTCCACCACCTCTTGTGTCAGGTTTCATTTTATTATGCTGAGTGATGTGTTGGCCTGAAAAGCAACAACTTTTCCAGCACCTGAGGGGACTGAATAATAGATTAAGGCCCATTGCAAAGAGCCTCTGAGGCTTTGGGGATGCAGAGATGTTGAGCCTCCATTGTAAGCTCTCGTCCTTCCCCCTCCCTCTTCTCAGTTGTCGGGCCTCTTTTGTGGATGCTTCCTCACACAGCTCAAAGAAGAAGCTCAATTTCACAAATTAGTGCTCTCTTAGGCCTCGAACACCTATCAAGTGACAGCATATTTATTTGGTGGTGAGTATAGACGGAGCATGGGGTTATGTAGGAGTGCTCACCTTGTAGTAGGCAACTGTCTTTTACACACTGCAACTGTCACAGAGCTGCTACGCACATGATAGGCCTGTATGTGTTTGTGAACACTGCAGTGCAAGTATATTTAGAATTTCAACAGGTCGATAAAGTTTCAAAAGGCTTATTTTCCATCTACACTTCTGGGACCAATGTGACGACTAAGAAACAAACTTTTAAATACTACTTTAGAAGAGTTACAGCTATTTTCTGTGAAGCTTTTTCTGTGGCAGATGCAGATGACTGGGTATCCATGAGTCCAAGGCATCGCCCTTGCAGTGAAATTATAGGGGTGAAAGTGTGTAGGCCTTCAGTGGGCCTGTGTTGGACTCTAGCCCAGAGACTACAAGAAGGGCTTAGAATGCCCTCTTCTGCCCCAATAGTGCAACTACTCCTAAAGGAGTTTCCCTGGAGGACTTCACTAACCAAAAGCAGCCTACAACGACATATATTCATACATTTATAAACAAGTTCCCCACAATTAGCCTAGTTATAATTAATTATTGATATCATCACACAAGACACTTTCACCAAATATGCTAAAAGTATGGATACTCTGACTGTATGAGATGATCTGAACAATTAACCTTGAGATCTGCTGCTCAGATTACGTAGCATTATTGTACCATCAATACGATCTTGATCAATAAATTTAGAGGAAAAACGTCATTCCTACAAATTAATTGTACAAAAACGTTGTAAAGTAGGTACCTTACATTAGTTGATCACTGTAGAGAATAAATACTTACAATACCACAACGGATGAGCTGTATTTCATTTCGCTTTTGACATGTTGCCACTNCTTTAATGACGCCACTCATGTCTTTGTCGGAGAGGTTCAATATGTTTGACTGAGCTGATTTAATGACAGAGACAACACTAAAAGGCTATACCAGGAGTGGGGTTCGAACCCACGCGGACATATGTCCATTGGATCTTAAGTCCAACGCCTTAACCACTCGGCCATCCTGGTGTATACACCGCATCCCGCCACATTTCTCCTTGAAAAACAGAATCTGTTCTTTCATATCGTAGATTTAATGTTCAAATAATTCCGGAGCTAAACATATGCATACACCTTTGTTACAATAGTCCCATATCAATAATACCTCATGAGTAAAGCTGTCATGCTAGCGCGGTGTTAGCAGCTAGCAGCTATGGAGCGAACTGGCTAATGTCACGCTCGTTGGCAAGACAACACAGCTTTTACACAAACTAACTACCGCCGTAATTTATGCTGTGTTTACGATATCAAATGCAATCCCAGACAGAATAATGTCAGCTTGTTGATCAGGAGAACCCTTGCTTCATACATCGTTACCGCTAGAAAGTTAGCTAATAACTAGGACCAGCAGCTAATAACGTTAGCATGTGCTAACCGTTAGCATAAGTTCAAGCAGGCTTGAACTCGGCACGACACGTTCACTACGCTGTAATTTCAGCCACACAGCGGAGTGTTAAGGTGTAATTGCCGCACACTGTGACCAAAGAACAGCGCAAAGCAAAGAATAAACACAAAGAAGACAGAAAGAGACATCTGGAGTCCGTCAAATTCATGCAGGAGAAGTTACCAAAGTCGGTAGGAGACTTGAAGTGAAAGTGACGGCTACTCCTGAGTGTTTCTGCGCCTGTCCGATGAGGGCACTGACACAGGACAGAAGCCACCAAGTCGTTTCTCATTCCTTTCTTTGTGTATACACTTTTACAACAAATATTTCAATAGTCATTCCTGAGAAATAAATAGATATGAATAGATATAAATAAATAGAAAATAAGAAACTATAGTTGATATTGATACAGTGTAGATTTTATAGTAGAAGAGAGAGCAGACATTCCCAAGGGTTTCCTTTTGTCATTTAATTTGGTTTTATTCTAAAATTAAAGGCTGGATTACCAACTCGATGAAATGGCCATCTGAACCTAGGCCCTCATTTTACTGTGTAACAATTTGTTTGTTTTAATATGATCAATATTTGTTTGAGAATGTGGAAATAATATACACCACTAGGCCTAAAGCACAATATAAACTGATACTGATGGTGATGATGTAGCCATTAATGTTGGTGTTAGTTATTACCTGATCTTGAGGCTCCTGTTTTGGGATCTCCTGTGTCAAAATGAAGGGTTAGGGCCTTTATTATTTCAGCTGATACTGTTCTCACTATGTTGCATATTCCAAGTTAATTTGTTTTTAATCAAATTACCACACAGCAAACCTGGGGCCATGTAATATCCCATACATAATAATACACACCAAGAGGAGGAGAAAACAGTGCTCCAAAACAAAGCTCCCAAGCAGGTTAAATTTGGCTGTGCTACAGTTGCTTATGTTTATTGGTTGGTTATTTTTCAGTAACAAACTGAGAAATAGGATACATAAAACATTTACACTCAGAGTATGTCCTGGGATCATATGACATGTCTCTTCTTCAATCCAAAGTGGTAACAGCTTGTCTGACTCCAAGAAGAATCTGGAAGAGCCAGCTGATTTTTCTTTTCCCCATTCTTTCGTTGGCTGTATGGTGTCATTTCTGTCTTTTAACACCTTTGTCCAACTCATAACTCATTATTTGTAACTGTGGTCCTCCACCACCAACCACATCAATTTAGCATTTTTAACCAAACTTACCTTTTTGTCACCAACATGAAACACTTCTCATCGTCTTTTGACTTTCACACATCTGTGTTTATTTAATGTCCGTTTGGCTGAATCTCCTCCCACTTACAAAAGTTTTCTCCTGAAGTACAACCCTATAGTGACAAGTGGTGATTAGTGACTTTGATAATTCACTTTACTTCTGCATAGTGGCAACTCTTCTAAATGGATCTCATCTGTCTCCACTAACTGCAATTTGTCAAATCTCCTCCCATCCTTCCTGCTATCACTCTCATGACTCCAATTCTTCCACATTTCAAAGACCAAGTGTACTTCTTATCCCCATGACCCAACTTACTTTGTTGATGTTCTGCCAAGGACAACAAACTGATTTGCACGTCAGTGAACTGCTCAACTTAAATTAAAATAACACCTTTTTTAAATGTATACTTCATCACAATTCGATTCATTCTCTCATCCATATAACAAGAACAGTTATTTTACAGCAAATTTGAGACATCAATTGGAGAAATAGTGTGCTCTTATTTAAGACAAAACTATCTCTTTATACTTTGCGCTCATGAGTGTGTCTATAAAGGTTGGATTTACTATGAATTAAGCACATTTCATAACATTTATTTTCAGCTGTCCATAACTTTTTACACAGGTAAATGTTTATTTCAATAATCCATAAAATAGCATAAAGTCCAAATGAGCCCTAAAAAGTTTGGTTGTGTCTCCAACAGGGTAGACAGGGGCAGCACTGATGAAAAGGATTTTTCCTCTTGTAGTGTAGGGCCTTCTTGATGTGAACGTTGATTTTCTCTACATATTCCTCTGTGGTACACACATTAGCCTCAATGTTATTGAGCATGGATCCCTGTTCGTCCACCAGCATGGCCATCTGCAGGAACAGGTCGTGGACATTCTTCAGCCTGGCCTCCAGCTCCACCAGCTCCTTGTGTCTGCCCTTGATCTCACACATCGCCCAGCGGGACGAGCGTGCACCTGGGGTCTGCAGGCTCTGGGACAGCTCAGCCCATCCCTCACCACCTTTGTCCACCATCACATCCAGCTGCTTGTCACTGATTTCAGTCCCCATTATGGAGGCCTGCCTCTGGATCCTCCCCCGACATGTAGTCCTCTGCATCTCCTCTGCTTTATTGTAGTCACTCATGGCAGCATGGAAGGCACGGGTCAGTGTGTCATACTGAACTCGAGCAATGCGACCAACAGCAGAGTTGGGACCTTCTTTCTCCTGCAGCTGGCTGCTCTCCTTACCCAGGGCCTGAAGGCGGCCGTGCAGGGCCTCCCCACGTTGCTGGATCCCTCTGGCGATGGAGTCAGAGTCCTTTTTGAGAAGGGTGAGGCGCCGCACAGAGGTGCCAAAGCGTTCATTATGTGTGCTCAGACGCTCCACCTCTAAGTGGAGCAAGGAGATCTCCTTGCGTATAGAGTGGGCCTCCTTCAGGATGTCGTCAATAGCTAAGGAGTTCTCAAACACCGCTGCCTGTTGAGACAGAGTCACCTTGTCTACATCATACTCAGGGCCATAAAACTCTGGCTCGTAGTCCTCCTGCTCCTCACTAATGGTCTGCAGCCTCTCCAGCATGTCCCGCATTCTGCCTGAGAGACCAGTGGAAAACAAGATGGTGGTTATTGTGCTCAAATAGATCAAAAGTATAATTCAAAGTTAGTATCACATGCATTCTACATGTCGGGTTGTAGGCACCCTCCTTATAGTGATGAAATACAGTGCTCCCCTTCGAAATATATAAATATAATATAGAAAATTTGACGTTAAACATTGAGTACTGTGGTGACAGTATGTACAGGTTCATAGTTAATTTACCAGGGAAACTACAACATCCATCCAAAGCTAAAATGTCAGTGTTACATAACTACTGATACACACAATGACTGGTCAGTTTATCTGCAGTAGGTGGTGAACAACAATGACAGCGCTCACAGCTCAAAGGCTCATTGGAATGTTTTCTTTTAAACCAGGAACAAGGAAGACACCATCTTAATGAAAATCAGACATTTCTTTTGAAAGTGGGGTTATGGCAGACGGTAATGTTGCACGATGTATGTTTATCTATGTAGTTCTCAGTACATTCATTTTGTCAACCTCATGCTACACAAAACTTTTGATACTGTGCTGCTTGCCCACATCTCTGCCACTGATTCTTTCATACAGTCTCGGTCTGCACACAGAAAATCCATTTCCTCATACCGTATTTGTAAGAATTCATGAAACTACTTTAAAAGCTGTAACAATGTATGATCAAACAAATTATAAGTTTTCTTCTCCTGATTGAGTCCTATCTTTCCAAGCTGCTTGAGTAGTGTAACACTAATTAAGTCCCATCAATTATTCACTTGTCTCCGGCTGCCTCTGCTACACCCAATAACATTAATGAAGTGACATCCAACTATCAATTAAAAGTGTCTTACCTCTTGTGACTGGCTCCCACAAAATCAGAAAGCAAGTAAATCCCTTCAACGTGTCTCACGCTGATTTATTTGGTCCAAGGCGCTTGGGAAACACATCTTTTTATTCTGATGGAGGAAGTCTGCTGTGTGTTCAGCGTGTGTGTAACTGCCGCCCCTTCCCAGGTGACAGACATGGGCCTTCCCACTGCAATACAAAATACTTCCTTGATGGGAGATGCTTTTGTTTGTTGTTCAGCTTCTTTTCACATCAGGACGCAGGAGACTGAGTTGATTAAGTCAGACAACATTCCTGTCAAAGTGTTCATGAGACATTTACTGAGGAAATCTGTGGAATTAGACTTAACTATTTGACAGCACACCACTGGGCTAATGCAGTGCAGAGCTGCCATGTGTTTGTAAAGTGATGACACCTGTGTGTGTGTGTGTTTCTGGAGTACCATTAGGGTGGGGGGACCTTGGATGATTCAGGATGCCTAGGGCTGGACAGAGAACCTGAAACATGCCGGGGATTATATGTATTGATTGTGTAGCTGTTACTGAGCTGTATTTCTAGCAGTGCCCCTGGTGTGAACTTGAATTAAGAAAATTAATTGTACCAAATGCTGAACCTCAACAGGTCTTTATTTTCATGTTTTGATGTCAATTTCATGCTCAAACAAGAATAAACCCAGACTCACGTCGATTTTAATACAACTCTTTATGTAATATACACGACACCACAGAAGAAAGGCAGACAACATAAAGGTATTATAGTCACAAAATAGCACAATACATTAAATGTGTGCTCCCTGCATAACATTGAGACTGACAATAAATCCTAGTAAAACTGCTGTCATTCCTCATTTACTGCTGACCTCAAAAATAGCCATTTTGAAAGTGTTGTGCATTGTGGTCAACACACATTGGCTGGTTACTATCAACCTGAGAATTTCATAATTTATATATATATATAGTAATGCAGAAAATATTTACAGTGTAATCAAGAACAACTAAAATGTACAATTTCTAAAAAATTTTCTTTCAGCCGTACATATCGGACATCAATTTCTACCAGTGCATTGACCTGTAGTGGCAAATGATTTGACCTGAATGACTTTCATTCAAACATTACAGACATCAATGGATTACTTAAATACAATTTCACAATATTTTTGTCTGTCAATCTAGACTCAGTAGTTCAAACCTTTATTTTACTTCCTGGAAAAATGTCATTATGCAATAGCTCTACAGGCCATGTTGATAAATACTTTGTGACGATACAAACAGTGTACTAAGGCAACATAGAGAAAATGTTTAATGTCCTTAAGATTTCCCATTTCTCTTTGTCTGGACAGCACATTGCATATTTTCCCATCCATCTACCCATCGCTGTACTCTACAGTCATTAGTCGTAGCATGGGAAACAGCTGCAGAACATCTTTTTAAAGGGGTTGTTCTTGTCATGACGTTTGGCCTTGCCGAGTTTGACGAGGACCTCCTGAATGCACTCATCAGTTTTCTGAACGTTGGTTTGGATGGAGGTCAGCATGGGGCCCTGCTCCTCCACCAGCAGGGCAATGTCCAGGAAGATCTCATGGATGCCGTTGATGCGGGCCTCCAGGTCCACCAACTCTTGGTGACGTTTCTCAATCTGGGACAAGGCCGATCGAGCCGTTTTGCCTTCAGACACGACGTTGTCACTAAAGATGTTCCACTGGCCCGTCTCAATCATCTCCTCCACCTCCTCTCCTGTCACCTCACGCCCCACTATCTCCATTTGCCTCTGGATCTGGGCTTTACAGTTCGCCCGATGGCTCATCTCCGCCTCATTATAGTCAAACATGGAATCACGGAAACCATTGCTGAGGCAAGCATACTGGGTTCTGGCGATACGTGTGATGGCAGAATTTGCGCCATGTCCTTCTTCTAGCTTGTGGGCTGTGCTGTCCATTTCCTGCAGGCGTGCCAGAACCCCCTCGGCACGGGCCTTTATATCCGCACCGATGGCATTAGAGTCTCTTTTGATAGTGCTCATGGTGGTGACGCCCTGGTGCATGCGAGAGTTCTGCTCGCGAAGCCTTTTAACCTCCACACGGATGAGCTGGATCTCTCTGTGGATATCTTGCGACTGGGAAAAGACCTCATCCAAAGCAGGGCTGTTGTCAAACACTACTGCTTCGTGGGACAGCTCCTCCTCCAGATCCACGTTGCTGAAGGTGTCAGAGACAGTGGACTCTGCGTACTCCATCGGCTCCACATGGCCGTTGGACATTTCCTGTAGGTGGCTCAGTCTGTCCCTCATGGTTGGGCTGTAGTGAAGGTTACAAATGTCAAGATGATTTCCCCTGTCTGGTTATTGCTCCTCTTCTAACACACATTGGTAAAGGGCGCTGACCTGAAAGGGAAAACAACAAATATTTAAATTCACAGCACATGGGATTGAACTTTTTCCACCATAGATGTCTTGATAAAACTAAATGTAAAAAGGGACACAAGTTTAAACACACCCAGTGTCTCATGTAAGCCGTCATGCCAGTTTAAAAGCCTTTTCCTTCTTCCTTCAGCTCTAACCCTCCCAGCACCGGCCTAACAGGTTCTCCAAAGAACAGTCAGAGGTGTTGCTCCTCACCAAACTAGTTCTTTTAACTTGTGATCTGTCTGACGTCTCTCTAAAGACATTCATTTTGACTTTTAATCTAACTGGAGCATCAGCAGATACTGTACATCAGATACCTTGGATCTCGAGTTTGAGCGATACTCTAAAATAAAAACAACATTTCCAAAGTGAAATAAGGAGGCTTTATGGAACTCCTACCTGATGTTGTTGTTGTCTTTTCCTACTTTCAACGAGGAATAATAGTCTTTATGTGTGATCAGAACTACAGGCCTTAAACAATTCCATATTAAGTTGAAATCTAGCGGGTAAAATATTTAAATTTATATCAACATTGACTCGAGTGCTCCTGGTCATCAGGTTGGAAATCATTATTCTAGACTATTACAATACTTAACTCAATACTCAGTCTTTTATAGTAGGAATTATTCAGATGATCTGCAACTCCTCAGCCTCAGTTAAAATATTTTAAGGTAAATGGGAACAGGACACATACAGGCATGTTGTGGGAACCTACAGTTAAGGCTTTTTAATGGTACAAATGGTAAACAATATAAAATAAATGTACATTTATTTTGAAGATATTTTTAGAATAGATCACGAATCTGTTTTTTTTTTTCAAATGTAGATATATATAACTGATTTGTATACAGGCTACATAAATGCCTTTTGTTTATCCTACTGAGTCACCACATACATTTCAGCCCATTTTATGATAGACCCCAACACACACACCAGGTATACCGTTTAATCACTCCCTACAATAGGCTATCGCTGGAATAAAGTTTCCTCAATTTCATGCGTGATTAAAGATTAAAGGAAAGCTCCTTACCTGTTTCGCTCTGATCTCCACAGACATCAAACTTCGTCCTGTAATGTCAGGTGGTCGTGGTGCCACAGCACCATCCTACAGCTGTGAAGTCGACTGCTCCGGGCTGTGAGCAGAAACAAAGGGCCCTGCATGCGTAATGCTGCTATCTTTGGAGCCAAAACTGGTATTCACCTGAGGTTTTGTTAGGGTGATGGATTGCGCCACGCCATGCGACTGTAAGGATGTGACTTCAGGAATGAAGTCCGGTCGGTTCGGCCTCTAGGGAGCGTCAATTGGATAGGACGAGGTGTGAGCGGCTGGTGTGTTTAAACCAAGTGAGAGCCAGCCAGGGGTAGATTAACGCAGAATTGTTAGAAAATGTAAAGGGAAGCCCAGGACAGGTGTTTTTGACGGGGGTCTGTAAAGATTTATCACGCTGGCCACGCGTGTCAGTCACCGGCCGCTGCGCCTTTGTCCCTTCAGCTGCAGTCACCGTGGACGGGTTTATTTATGAGTTTTGATGGCACTGATTCCTGACGTTCCTGGAGCCGACAGAGCCAAGCCCATGCTCAGGTGAATTGACGTCAAGATTTTCCCAGCCACGCCCAAATGACTTCCACAAGTACTCACTTATGTGTGTATGTGTGTGTGTGTGTGTGTGTGTGTGTGTGTGTCTGAGAGAGAGAGAGAGAGACAGACAGACAGACCAGCCTCGTGTACACTGTACTGCAGGTTACATCTTTCATCATATCACTATCATGTATTGCTGACACAGCTTTCTTTCATATTATCCCAGTAAGGCAAATTCGAAATTAACTAACCTTTTCCTATAGATACTAGCATCAATTAGTATTTTCTATCATTTAAAAAAAGTTATTTTGGGTGGCAAGTTAGGGGCTGGACACAGAGGCACCTTTTCTAATTATGCATTCACTGGGATACTTGGATCACAGCAGGGAAGTTCAGTATTGGCCCTGTACACAGCTGGGAATAGCCTGGCTTTTGTAACTGTAACAAACCTTTGTGCAAAGCCAGAACAAAATCAAAGCTTAGGGTTTACTCACCGGCAAAACAGCAGTTACCCATGTGATCCCATCTAGACTGGACAGTACAATTCAATACTTCAACTCCGACCCTCCCTTTTGATCCTTGGGTGCATGGTCCACCACATGCGATTGATTCCAGTATGTTGGTTTAAGGTTTAAAGACTTGACAGTCTTTTTTTTTTTAACATGTTATGGTATCCTAGCCGCAGTGTTCCCGAATAGTTCTTCTACACAGGTATTTGTGAGTTCCATTGTGGTCTCAGATGTGCTGAGATATGCTGTTAGCCCAGATGTAATATATATATATGTAATATGTAATAAAACAATTCAATTACAATGTACATAAATGATTGAAGTTTTATTCCATTACTATCAAATGTAAGTTCATTCTACTAATTTGCAGACATATTTGAATGTATGAATAACTTTAAGTTAAAGTTGTAATCTCGAAGATTTTCATTTCATTGTCTTTCACGGCACCTATGGCAACGATCAGTAATTACAGGTGTGGTTTCTTGGTTTTTTCAGCCATAATAACCATTAACCATTAGTGAGGTGGCTGTTACATTTCTTGACAGCAGCTGTATTTTGCTTCCAAGTCCTGATATTTTGTCCCCTGTTGTTGAATGACATTAATGGGTTGTCATCTCAAAGAATTGAATCTTTGGTTGCATTGCGTGCCACTTGCCACAACACTGCAACATTGTTGTAGTTACATTTTCTGTATATTATAAGAAATACTCTATTGCTAACCAGGAAATGTGAGTGAATGAAACTTAAAGATGTAGTCTACAATTCTAATCCAAAACAGTTTTTGTCAAATTCAGTGAATATCTCCTCACGGTCCACTAGAAAAAAAAGTCTGGTGTTCATACACAGCCCTGGCTCTGTAAACGGGAAACAGAGTGGCTGGGGTAGAGCCACCAACCCAGGTCATCAAATACCGACGCTTTAGACGCGTTTCTACTAAATACTTCGGTATAATATGTCACAACTCGTGCTCGTGCACAGGACAAACTAATGCCGTGAGTTACTTGCGCATGTTTGAAGCAGCACTGAAGAGAGGGGTGTATTTGTTTGGCTGTTGAGTTCAAATATCAACAAGCTTTTGCCAGAATCTAAGAGTACTAATAGACTACACCTTTAAGGAAATTGCAAATTAAGTTGACTTTACTAGCAAATTTAAGTTAAATCAACTTGGCATTTAGTGTTGAACTTCAAATAACAATTCCAGCCCCCAAGCATTTAAGCTAAATTCACTCAAGTTTTCATTACACATTAATTTTTTTTTAAGGCAACCGGTTTCCTCAGTTTAAGTGTTATTTCTCATGCACATGCGAAAAAGTGTCTCTACAGTATGTATTTTTTGTGTATAGTCCTAATTTGATGTAGGCTACACGTCATATTTTGTGAAACCACATGGCCTGAGCCGACCTCCTCCCCCTTTCTGTCGATATAGCATGTGAATGAGCGTGCTCTCTGAGGCTGCTGCTTTCAAGTGTACCTCGGATTTACAAGCTCAAAACTCGAAGCAAGTATTAAAGTGTCCCTGGTTGTTAATAACAAAATACAGACACCGTGCCAAAATGTTGTTGTCTTTAGCAGTGACGTTAGGACAGGGAAGAGAAATACGCAATACATAATGTCATTTATACTGAAATTATTACATTATGAAAATGTTGCTGAACGATAGGCTACACACTGAGAACGTGACATCCACGTTTTCCGCCATAAATACTGTGTTAAATCATAAAGCGTCTTTCTCTGTGAGATTTATCACATTTGGGGTTTGTTCATGCGTGCCGACCTCTGAATACTCAAATTTCCGACTGCCCATGAAGACAGCGTGCCTCCATCAGGACCCTGTCGCCACCTCAACTTTCTTTTTGCTCCTCCCGGAGGTTCAACCCCTCGCCGACCATCGCAAGAGAAACAACGAGAAGAAGATCTTATACACCACGATTAAAAGACTAAAAGAAACGGCCATGAAGTTGTCTATAATTCGTAGTGCTTGCGGGAGCCTTCGGATGCATCCAGCCCGTCCAGGAAGCAGGGTCAGCGGCTTGCCGCGGAGATGCCCGCCGGTTGGCCCTGCCAACAGCCGGTTGATCCTCCGGACGGCAAGCGCGACTACCAGCGGCGGAACCAACCCGAAATTAGCCGTTAAGTTTGGGAAACAGTCCCAAAAGGTTGATGGCTTTGAATGCGACAGTTCTTTGAGGTAAGCCAGACATATGTACGTTAAAGCATATGTGGCCACACATTACTGAATTACTGTTGTGTTTGCGGTATTTTTGACCGAAAATAAGACGGTCTCGTGGTATTTGTTGCTGAAGTGATACACGGTGGTCGGTACTTCCTGTCTCACCGGCGTTTTTACTGTTGGCCAGCAGCCAGTTCTGCACGTGTCCCCGATATCATCAGAGGGATCGCAGCCAGCTGATGTAACTTTCCTCCCTTCTTGCCAAACGCACGACGCTAAAATGTGCCTGAATTAACGGAGAATTGAGCTAAAAACACATGTAGGTGGATGGGTCGTACTGAATGATTTACCGTGGCGTTGTGCGACATGTAACATCACTGTGTGTGTGTTTGCATAGGCCTTTTTCTGCTATTTTAACTGTATGTGACATGTATTGTACATTATGGGGTTTTTAATGTTTAAATTATGTCTTTTACTATTATAGAGCATCGTGCGGAATAAAGTATATTGAATGATTGATCCGAGATAGCTATAGGTGGACTCGATCGAGTTAATGTTTACATTTTGGACAATATATAGGTCAGTGTGTTAACTCTGTACATTAACATATTAGCCCCGCCCACACAGTGTCACATGCGCAGTAAGGTAGCCAGTAAACATTTTTAAACATTTTTTCTGTAGTGGAGTTTGGTATTCTATTGTCAAATCACTATCTTTACAATATATTTAAGGGAATATCTGTTTAAAGGGATTCCATAGAGTGGAGCTGCCTTATTTCACCATTATTTTATTTGAATAGGGCAAGTGAGAGAGTTTGATACTTGTTGTGTTTCATCCCTGCCCCCCAGTTAGCCCCCAAACACAGAATAATAATTATTCTTATAAATGTTATGCACTTTTCTGGTGGAGGTACCTTTTCCAAAATCTGAATCTGATCAGAATGGGGCCTAATGTGTGTGTTATGTATTATATATATATATGTATAATATACATATATTATGTATGTGATTTACATTTATTTAAAAACCCTGTGTGTAGCCCTAGATGGATGAATGGACATTGTTAATCGGTTAATTTTTTGCCACAGGGAAGTGGTTCAGAGCACCAAGGAGGCAATGGTGGCTCTGCAGAGAAGAAATCCAGCAATCCAACCTTTGTTAGCCATTATACAGGTATTGTAAGCAAAAACAGAAGCACTACATAAGATTTGTATTTCCCGTTGTAGAACATAAGACTATGTAAAGATAAGTAGTCTAAAGCCAATTTACCTTCTAAACCTTCTATATCTAAACTTAATTTACCTTTGACCTAAGGATTGTCTGTTTTTACTGAAGCCATTTAAATTTCCTGTGTTATCAAGTCTGTGTGATAATTTTATCTCAAAGGCAGGTGAAGATGACAGCTTGTTGGAGGTCAATAAGAAAATGGCAGAAAGGGTAATTTTCTCTCTTACTGTTCCTTTTATGTGAATTTTTTTCTTTTTCACAAATTTGCACAATAATTCAAACAGTTAACCCTCTCCTTGTCTGTATGTCCACAGATCGGCTTAAACATCACTCAGATTTGTCTGGCAAAGGAGTGCAATGAAGATGAAGTAAGTGAAGCTGACTCACATACGTAGTTGATTTCCCTCAGCGCCTAAAAACACGCGCTCATTGTTTAGCAAGTCCGTGCATGATGTACCATTCCCCTGGCTGTTAATCTGTGCAGCAAGTGATCATGGTGGTTGTGTGAAGTAATCAGTGCCTTACATAAATGGTTTTTGTCATTAAAACTTTACTTAACTGTTAGTCATCATAAATACTGTTACATGACTAATCCTTGATTTCCTAATTGATTTAGTCACTCCTTAGGTTATTTCGTCATTTCTTTTTTCACTTCATGGTTGTTTTTTTTTCAATATTATGCAATGGGACTGGGAAGCAGCCTCTCAGCTGTGGCTCTCTTTGCCCAAATGAAGTTGACTCATATCCTCATTCATATAGAAAGAAGGAACCTCTGGGAATAGCTCAGGCATTTCAGCTGACAGTGGCTGATTTACATTACAATCCCTGGCCTGAATGATTCTCTACTGGTCTACTGATCCACTGCTCAACTTTGACACACCTTTACTCTCTCTTTTTTTAAATCTCCCCCTCTTTTCTCCTTCCTCAGGGATCATTTTTTATGCTGGGTCACTGGCACTGACCTGTTAAATCTGAAGGTGCATTCGCTGTTTCGCTCTTTCCCTTGTTCTTAATCAGTACTTTATTCTTAAAAGATCAAAGGTACTTTACCTTTTAGGTGTGAAGGCTGGGGGTTTCTGTGGACCACATACATTTCCACAACTATTACAACTATGGCTTGTAAATACTGTACACTTTTTCTGCAAAAATTCTCATTTCTGTTTGTGTGTGTTTTGTGTTTGTGTGCGCGTGAAGATCGTAGAGGAGGTTTTGAAGCTGAATGAAGACCCCAGGGTGCACGGAGTCTACCTCCACCTCCCCCCTGCTTCCCTCACCAGTCGAGTGTTGAACACACTCAAACCTGAGAAGGATGTAGATGGGTAAAAAGCGACACTAGCTACCTGGCATCATTGCATTTAAAACTGCTGAGTTTTCTACTCTCACATAGAGAGATGTAACAGTCTTGAGCATATCTCTTGATAGATTTATATGCCCTTAAAAATGACTTTACATGTTGTTTCATGTGTGGGCAGTAGACATTTTTATGCAGCAGTCAGCCAGGTATCAGTTTTGCGTGCTTCTCTGTCCCAACAGAGATAAATGCATTTAGTCACATGGTATGTCACATTGGCCCAAATCAGAAACGGCTGCACAGAATTAAGACTGCGTAAATGTAGAGCGTGTGCTGTCAGCTAACAAGTGAATGAGAAAATTAGCAAGGCACCCTTCATCATCATCACAAATTAAAGAGTTCAACTGAGGACAAATTATGTGAAGCAGATTCATAAAAAATAGCTGTAGTCATATTATGGTTTTGATATACTGCAAGACACTGTCCAGCAATGAAAACCAAAAAACTATATACTTTTAAATGTTCCTCACCAGTGTTGATGATAAATAAATGAACCCTTAAGCTTTACCAGTAAATGACATGTGCCACATGTGCATCCATTTTTTAAATGTTATGAATGCGTTTGATACTGTTATCCATAGCACTTTACAAAATAACCATGATGCTGTGGCCAGTTAAAAGTGACTAGCTTCCAGGAAGAAGAAGAATTTATAATTTTTTATACATTAAAAATTAAATGTTTTTCTTGCAATAGGATATCAGATTTGAATGTGGGCCGTCTGGTACGAGGGGACCTGAGCAAAGGCTTTGTGCCACCCATGGCCAACGCTGTCCTGGACCTGCTGGAGAAACATGGTGAGTTTCTGGAAAGTGAAATTAATGAGTGAGTTTGATTACTGTAAGCTACAGTAGCAGCAAACACTGACAGTCAGTATTACAGTGGCACACCAGATCCGACTTGTGACTGATTTTATAAGATGTAGCTGTGTTTACCCAGCTGTGACTGTCTTTGTGTCCCAAATGCATAGTATAAACTAGTCATGTGTTTTGAGTAGGGTGTAGGTAGTACAGGCTGGAAAAATTCCAAAGTGTGAATCTTTGGTAAATGCAGAATGAAAATGTCATGATGTCGGCATGAACATTAAGCTAAGATACTCACTGTTTTTAGAATACATTGTGGGGATTATTTGGGGATCTGAAACATTGCAACACTGCCTTGGGACACACAAGAAAAAGGCTGACTCACCAGGCTAACTACTGAACTGAGGACCAATTTGAGACACACCCTGTGGTTCAGAGGGTAGGGGTCAAAGTTCAGGTGTACATAGGGGTCACAGTTATTCTGAGTGTCCTTAGTAGAGGTTTACTAACATGTGAGGAAGTTTTTCAATGCTCATGATGTCTTGAAAGTGATGTTTTTTGTCCAGTTACAGTAGTTTATGGGATGGTAAATTTCAAAATATAAAGTTTATGGCCATTAGATTTGAAAATGTACCACATATCAGCATAATTTATCCATAGTTATGACCACAGTGTTGCATGAAACTATTAAACACCTGCTGTGCGGTTGGTGTGCAGGGTGTAACTGAAATGTGGACCACTGTGACAGTTGGGTTGCTCATGCACATAAGGCACTTCATGAATGAAGATTAATTAAATCCTTTCTACAGATGCTCCTTTGGAAGGGAAATCTGTGTTGCTGGTCGGAGGAGAAGGACCCTTTGGGGTGGCCCTGCAGTGCCTGATTGAAAGAAGTGGAATGATACCACTCAAGACTCATTGGAGCTCCAAGAGCCTACAGAGACAGGTAGACAGACAGGCTCCATATACTCAACCATCTGTTGTTGTTATTCTACTGCACCACTAACAGTATGTGCAGTTTTAGTGGCTGACCACATGGAGTCAGTCTCTGCTTTTTCCAATGCAATGTCAAGAAATGTGATCAGTTGGAACAGAGGTAACTCAAACAGTTTTGCTTATTGAAAGCTATGCATTTTTTTAACTGATTCCCATTTTTCTAGAGAGGTGGTTCGGGTTCATTTATCATAAAAGTTGTTTATGCCTGCCATACACATACAAGACACATATCTTCTATACTCTATAATCTTCTTAACTTTTTTCGCTTTATCAGTTTTCTTTTTTAAAAACTTTCCTTTCTTTTAAATACTTCATATCTAATTTCTTCTCTCTTCTTCTTTCCTAGGTGATGCAGGCTGATGCTGTGGTCCTGTTAGGGGAAGGGCATATGGATGTCCCACCTACCTGGGTTAGATCAGGGGCTGCTGTCATCCGCTGTGAGCCCACCCTGGACACAGGTATTGTTGAATATATTGCGATAGTGGGTGGTGCACGTTGCTTGGATTTTTAAACCTCGCAGCTGCACAGAAATTATTTGATCTTCAGTCCTGTTTGCTGCTGACCTTTCAGAATGCATTCAATGAGATTATAGCTGACTAAAAAGCTTGAGAATGCATCTGACTTTCCAAAGACATACTTATATAGTCTAAATTTAGCATGAGTATAGCTTTTGATTAAAGTCATATATTGTATCGTGGGATGTTTTTTTCATATCTTTGTACTCTGTCCAACTCCTGTTTAACATTTAGATATGCATGTTCTTACTCAACATATGCATCAATCATACTGTTTTTTTGCTTTAGATGAACACGCCATTGAGATGTCCTCAAAGTCTGGGTTAGGGTACCTCACAGCAGCTTACAGAACACAGGTGCGTCTCTTTGTTTCTGTCTCCGTTCTCACCCCATTTGCTTACTATACTCTACTATATACTATACTCTATTGTTCTTTACCTTGTTCTCTCTGTCTATCCATTTGTCTACTAGAATGTGGTGCGCAGTTGCAGTCGGTGGCTCCAGGAGCAGCAGTACCGACCCTGGCATCTGCGCAGCCTCAAACTGCAGCCCCTGACCCCCGTACCAAGGTATCTGTGAGGGACTATTAGGAATTTAACTACATCCACTCTACACCACACTTGAATGTTATATGAATAAGGTTGAGTGTAGTGTGTAATTGTGTATGAGTCATTGTCCATATATTTCATGCTTTAAAATTAAATCTGAACGTATTATCACGTTTCTGTGTTTGTCAGTGACATAGAGATTTCCAGAGCTCAGACACCCAAGCCAGTGGACCAGCTGGCTGAGGAGGTTGGTTTGCTGCCAGAAGAGCTTGAAGCCTATGGCAGGAGCAAAGCTAAGGTCCGACTCTCCCTGTTAGACCGCCTCCACACACAGCCTGATGGGAAATATGTGCTTGTCGCTGGGTGAGTGTGACTTACTGATCAACTGAATCCTTTTTATTAATTATTATATTCCCGCAGTACCTCCTAGTGCTTAAATTTGGGACTTAAAAGACATAAACCCTACTGGTCCTCAGCAAGGGAACAAGGGCGAGCGATTACTCTGTCCCTGCTTCCTTTATGGTATTACTTTAAAGCCATACTTTGGACACAGTTTATGATTTATTTCTGAAAAATGGTTTTGCAGTTTATATGTAACACTTGTTTGGCTGTAGACTGAATGTGATTATGACATTAATGCACATAGATTCAGTCATATTATGCACGCCAAAAAATCTGTTCATAAATATTCTGTGTTTTCTGTGTGTATAGTATAACTCCCACCCCGCTGGGCGAAGGTAAAAGCACGGTGACCATCGGCCTAGTCCAGGCCCTGTCTGCCCACCTTAAGCTCAACTCTTTCGCCTGTCTCCGACAACCTTCCCAAGGACCCACCTTTGGGGTTAAAGGTCAGCCATGAAGACTTAGGTCTTTATGCTAGTTGTACATGAAAGTATGCTTTCACCTTTCTGTGCTCTCTACCTTTCTCTTGACTACATGGTAATACAGGACTCTTCTTATCTCTTATTTTGGACAATCATTCCAAAACTCTATTTTGTAAGAATACTATTACAATGAATAACAACAGGAGGTGTATTTTCATGTTAGAAAAGATGTCCAACTGTTTCAAATGGTGGATGTTATTTCAGAATGAAACTCTTCATTTTGTTTTTCCTGCTTTTGAATACATTGAGTGGGATTTGGACAAACCAGCAGTTAGGAATGTATCAAGTAACTGTGTGATAAGATATCTTTGTCAGCATGAGGCTAGCGTTTCATACCCTGCTACATTTTGTGCTGGGGTGGAGTAGGTCACTCAGAGTCCACCTCTCAGCATTCCTCCTTTTGTGTGTCCCTGTCTTGTTTGTCTGCCTCTGACTGTGCTACCTCTTCTTTGTGCCTAGGGGGAGCTGCAGGAGGGGGATATGCCCAGGTCATCCCTATGGAGGAGGTAAGACACACAGACGCTCTCAGTACTCCCTAGCAGGACTAGCGCAGGCTTCAAAGACCTAAGACATGCAGAGACTCACACTAGTTTGTACGAAAACACATAAATGCACACACACACAACCCCTGGAGCTGTGGCATAATATCGCCTGTGACTAAAGGCACTGTCCGTAAAGGCAGGGAGGGAGGGGTGAGAGGGAAGAGGGAAGGAGACTGGTTTTGAAGCTGTGGACACACAGCCTTCAATATGGCAGCCTTCTTTTCTCATACCAAAACACCAGCTTTTTTCAGCCACCACTCCTTCTTCTCACTTCCTCACAATGTTTTGTTTCCTTTAAATCGAGGGGCTCATGCCAAACAGAGAAAATATGTGTCATAATATTTTTAAATACCTAGGGGACAAAGTCAAAACCATGAGAAGATTACTTTGTTTGAAGCCACCTTTATCTTGTGATAACAAATTTTGTGATTACAGTCTTTTAACCCCCATTGTTAGAGGTTTTATTTCCACTGGGGCCATCCGAACCCACAATGTGTACCACAACATTACAGTAATAGTGCTTTGATTTATTTCGTCTAATCCCTTCGCCTTTGTTTTTCTTTATCTCTGTTCGTTCTTCCTCTTTTTGTCCATCTTGCCCTTCAGTTCAACCTCCATCTGACTGGTGACATTCATGCCATCACCGCAGCCAATAACCTGGTGGCTGCAGCCATCGATGCCAGGATGCTCCACGAGGCGACGCAATCCGACAAGGTGACCTTGTCATGATGTCACTCAGTAATAACTCATTCTTACAGCACCAAAAATGTGAAACTGTTGTTTTGACCTGAATGCTAGTATAATGACAATCCTAATTTTCATGATTTGGCACAAAATTCCAAATGTTACTGATTGGTTGTTTAGTTTTATTATTCTCCATGATTTATCATGTTGATTATTCAATATTAACTTTCTTTTAAGTATTAAATTAAGTATTTCAGTAATGGTTTTATGTGAATATTCTGGGTGTTGCTAGATATTCACAGGGAAGCCTAAAACGTGTGTCATAGAGACAATTATTATTAACCAGTCTATGTAAGAGCATGATTTTTATCCCCCAGTTACATTTAGCATTCACAACCATGACACCACTATGCAGCTCTTTTGGTGCGATCGTGTATTTGGTGTGATGAAAACATAATTATCTTGCAAGGTACGATTAAACGTACTTGTATATGCATCTACACACACATGAATTTAATGTCATTGTTTTGTCTTGTACCTCCAAGGCCCTATTCAATAGACTGGTGCCTTCAGTGAATGGAGTCAGAAGATTCTCACCCATCCAAAATTCCAGGCTACATGTAAGTCTAAACACTGCAGTGCCAGAATCATCAGTGTCAACAATCATTATTAAAAAAATACGCTTTTGTCCTCTAGGGGACCTCAGTGAGCCTATCTTAATATTTCCCCTCTTTCCTGTCCACCATGTCCTCATCTCCAAATATTTGTTTATACTTCATGAAGCTCCTATCTGTTTATATGTCTACGAGTGATGCTGTTTTATGTAGTGTTGATACAGAATGCCTAAAATCAAGTCTTAACAGATAAAATCCATATGGCAAGCGTTATGGAGATAGGAGGGAGAAATTTGAATATAAGTCAACTCAATGTTTGTCTGTCCTGTTGTATGAAAGTCTCTGGGATGAGAAGTTAAAAGGACTATAAAATATTTATTGGTCTTAATGGAGTGAGTGAGTGAGAGATAAGGACTTGTGGACACTGTGTGTGTGTGTGTGTGTGTGTGTGTGTGTTTTTAAACAGAGCACTTCCCAGCAAACCTTTTGAACCTGACAGTGAGTTGATCGCCTCGTCGTCATTTAGTCTGGATTTGTTTTTACATGTCGGGATGATACTGTCTGTAGCTGATATGGACACAGCCTAAAAAGGACCACTATTATTGTTTAAGATAAAATATAGAAATACTCAAATTATCACAATATATGAAATGAATTGCTGTATCTAGCAGTGGAACATGTGCACATGTGGAGCCAAAGCCAAAAGTTGTACCTAAGCATCACTTCTCCAAAAGCACTCGCAGATGATCCTCTAATCTTCCTTCTCTCTTCAATTCCAGCGTCTTGGGATCAATAAGACAGACCCCGCATCTCTCACACCCCAGGAAGTCAGCGCCTTTGCCCGCCTTGACCTCGACCCTTCCAAGATCACCTGGCAGAGAGGTATGTATATCTAGTATAGCAATTCACTCTGTACATTATTTCTGGTTGCAACCTTCTAATACCGAGGGACAATGGTGATGTTATATGGCATTGAGATGTTTTGAATGGAGACATAAAACATATTTTATGTTTGGTTTCATATTTTATACTGACACATTTCCCTTGAGAATTAAATGGTAAAGTTTGTTACACAACACCCAGTATGATTTTCTGCCAGCACGGAGACATATTCTTGATCAAAGCCAATATTATATATTATGACTATCACACAAATCAAATTTACATGAATGAAGCTTTGACAAAACATCCTGTGGTCCACTAACTCAGTCTTTTATTGTGCCATGACTTAAGAATGTCACACGCAATCTTGAATTAGTTTCTAAAATTAGTTGTAAAATTTGTATTCACTGCAGCACGTCGGAATTCTAGTCAGTGAAAATTGGCTAAAACAACTCTTTGTGGCCCTTGTGTTCATATCGAATTAACACATTTAATGTAAAAGCATTGCAGTCATCAGTGACAGGATAATAAATGTGGGTATGGTGGGAGTGGGAATAGCTACCTCAGTGGTGGATGTGTTGGTTTAAAGTTGTCAGTGAGAACAACCAGCTGGATGCTGCTGTGACTGATGTGGTATTTACTCGAGTGGCTCCAGAGGGCAATCTTAAAAGACGAACCCTGGAGATTAAAAACAGATTTACCACCTAATGTTATGTGGGAGTGACTGTGTGTCATGAAACGAACCATGTTTTTCACTTTCTCTTTCATTACATCAAACCAACATGAAGATAATGTTTGACTAATGTGGCTTCCTGGATGATTGTAACAACAGTATAACCACAGAGTAACCAATTTCTAGCCACATTATCAGAGAATAGGCCGCTGAGTGAAGAAACTTAAGCATAAGCACTTTCAGTGTGTCAACACCTACTCACAATAAGAGATAAGAATCTCTCTTCTTGTCAGTTTTGGGGTTTTATTTGTGTGTCTGTGTGTGCAAGCCTGTGGATGTGCATTTGTGTCTATTAAACAACATGTGTGGAAATTGATTTTGACAGTCTGCCAGGTTCGGGCTGTAAAGGCATAAATCTGTAAAGGCAAGATATTACGCCAGTTTTCATGCTCAGAGTAGTAGATTTTATGAGAAATTTTCCAGGAAATTGAACTGTCTTTTTGTCTTCGTTTTTCAGTTGTTGACACAAATGACCGTTTCTTGAGGAAGATCACAGTTGGACAGGCGAGCACTGAAAAAGGACAGATCAGAGAGGTATGCAGCTCTCATGTCTTCACAATCTTGATTCCTCTGATTCTTTTAAAATATTTTTCACCCACCGGCTTGGGTTTGTGTATTTTTATGATAACCAGAATATGAACGCTCCACTAATCCTAATACATTTACATACAGTAAAACTATGGGTGTATACAAACTTTCCCATGCACACACACAGACACATTCCCCCCCATTCCTTCTTCTGTCCATGATAAAGCCCAGATGTATTTCACCCATATGTCTGTGGTAATGACAGCTAAACGAAATCCTGTAAATAAACACTTCACCTCAATGGGAAGCAAGCAGGCCTAAGTGAAAGCAAATGTTTAAAGAAGGAGAAAAACGACCCACCCATCCACACACACACACACACACACACACACACACACACACACACCTACACACCTGGAAAAGCCTGTGAGCTAGTTCAGCATATGCTTACATTTACCACCATCAGTTCTTCCATTCTGTTTCCCTTTCGTTCCTCTGTCCTCCACCATCCTCCAGCGCTGGATACACTATAGCCCCTCGGGGTGTTATCACCGGGAGTGGGAATAGAAATGTTGTGTTCCTTGGTGGGTTGATGTGGTTTAAATTTTGTTTCTTTTTTTTTGTGACGTGAAATGGAGACCACTTTGGTTTTCCGTAATCTTCCCCGTGGATAGCCCTCCTTCACTCATTTTCTCATGTTCTCTGTCCTATTCTTTATCTGTTAGTTTGACATAATTCAATATAGAAAGTCACATAAAAATGAGTTAAACATGATCATAGTTTAATTGTTTCTCAAAGTCATCACTCCAAATTAGGTTCTTAGGTTCTCTTATGTTCATAAGACTCCAATTCTCTTGCCCATGTGATAAAGCTGGTGACTGTAGTGCCTAGACTATAGTGTATCTCTTGTCTGCCAGTCACTGTGGAAAGTTGCCAGTTTTCTTCCCACACTGTGGTCTTGAGAGTCAATCAGGGATGAGACATTTCATTCACTCTCAAAATTAAGCAGTCACCACCTATTTAAACAAACAAACAAAATTTATATTTGTGTGAAAGTGTAAACATACTGCTTTGCATCGTAGCTGCAGACAACCATGAAACAACAGAATTTGTGCTTGTCTCTTTCATGGTTGGTAAATGGATCTGAATGTTCAGATCCACCAGCTGCAGGCCACTGAACAAATACTTCAGTTTGGCCTTGTGGTTTACAATGTGTATGATTTTCCTTTTCTCACACTCCAGACTGGGTTCGACATCGCAGTGGCCAGCGAGATCATGGCCATCCTGGCTCTGGCCGACAGCCTGGAGGACATGAAAAACAGACTGGCACGCATGGTGGTGGGGACCAGCCGCTCTGGACGGCCCGTCACAGCAGAGGACCTGGTGTGTGTTACTGTGTGGTCTTTTCATTCAGAGAGTGTGGGAATTTTAAAACCTGACAATCAATCTCACAGTTGGCTTATCATCGTTACATCTCTGAATGTCTACAGTTAAAGTACTGAGTCAGCTCCAGTTTTCTCCTTCTTAGAGAAAGTCTCTTCATTTATCTGAACTGTCATTACCATACAAACAGAAGTGTGAAGGGTAGGTGTGTTATATTTCGAACTATTCTACATTTTTGGTAGGAAAGCCTGTGGCGTTGTGTATGCTGGTGGGAATCTTTCCAACAAAGGGAGTAAAGAGTATTTTAGATTTGACTGGCCAGAACAGCTTATTAAATTCCATTTATTAATGAAATTGTAGTGGCCGAGAGAGGTTAACGCACTGCAAATTAAGAAAACACAACAAATAGACAAAACACAGACAAGTGAAGAAAACGTACAACGTACCACTTCCTCTATTCAAAACAACACGTCCAATCTAGGTGTAACCTGCAATTGCGACGTTAAACAGAGTTTTCGCACCTCTCACCAGATCCATCTGTGGGGTCAGCTGGCTCTGGTTTCCCACAGAAGACTGCGCCCTGTGTTGTTTCAGAGCTTTAGAGGAGGATCCCCTATAAAGTTACATTAGTCTTTCTGATTAGTCTGCATGCAAAAACATCACCACACCTCAGCCAGCCCCAGTGAAAACATGAGTGTATGAGTGTGTGTGTGTGTACTATATGTGTGGTAGTGTGTTCAGATTGCTGACAGGGCATATTTTGGGAGGCAAGCTTTACTTGTAGCGTTAAAGCATAAAGGACAGAGATCTACAAATGGACTGTAGTGCCATTTATCAGCTGTAGTAGACAACCATTTGACCATTCTTTACATAACTATCACTTCTTTGTATTAGTGAGGTTAAATCTTTGTCTGAATCCTGATAACCTGTTCTCGTTTCCAACCACTGCCCTCATATTTCTTTCTTCCTCCCTGTCAGGGTGTGAGTGGAGCACTGGCGGTGTTAATGAAAGATGCCATCAAGCCCACGTTGATGCAGACCCTTGAGGTGAGACACGCGCATAACCCCACTTAAATAGTCATTATCCTGCTCAGCTGAGCGTCTTCTGGTGAATATCTTGTAGAATAAATAGGTTGGCGGGCCACAGGGACATTGAGAGTGTGCACTAGACTTACCTCTACCTCTGCTGTCAGAGGAAAGAAGGAGAAAGAGTGCTCCAGTGAGAGCTTTTAAGAAAGGATGATAGATTGACCTTTTCCTCCCATGGCTCTTTATCTTAATAGCAGTTTAGCAGTGTGTAGAGGACAGGTGGAGCTCTCACACAGGAGGCCAGCCCATCCAGATTCATACTGTCAGGCTGTCAGACTTATACCATAACTCCACCTCTCACATCTGGCTTTCATTTTGCTTTTGAGACATAACCAGTAGAGGAATGGACATGTGATCTCACAGGCACATAAACAGTTCTTGCATGTGCACAAACACGCACATACACACACACACACACACACACACACACACACACACACACACACGTATATATCTCTACCATCAGTGACCCAAAGCTGTCCTTGTGCTAGAGGAAAAAGCCCAACCCTCAATGTGATGGATGGAGAAAAGGAGAGGAGTGGAGTTTGGAGATTTCATGGATTGAATGAACCAATAAGAAACCAGACATATAGTTTTGATCTTTGGCCTTTCTGGTGCAGCAAAAGCCCACTTAAAAGAAGCAACAAATCTATAGAGGACCGGCCCATTAAAGGATAAGGAGGTAGTCTTTTAAACCCTCCATGCGCCCTGGGACTGGTATCATGCACTTCCTGTGCTTATTGTGTCAGTAGGCGTAAAATATGCAGAGTGATAGAAGATGAAACGTTGATTCTTAAAATAGAATTGTTGGATTTTATTATACTGCTGTCAGAAGCAACTATTTTAAAATGAAATATTATTAACTATTTTAAGTGACTGATCATGTATTCAGCTGTATACAGTAGTCCATGGTAGTTATACATCATATATCACATCATTTTCAATAAAGCTGAAATTATAGGTTGAATATGCAACTGTTTTGATAATGGACTTATCATTCAAATCATTTTTTAAGCAAAAATGCCAAAGATTCACTGTTTTCCAGCTTCTCAAATGTGAATTTCTATGGTATTGAACTGAGCATCTTTGGGTTTTAGACCGTTGGTTGGTATTTCTTGTAAAATTTAGGATACTTTCACATCTTCAGGCCTCTAAGAACCCTGTAAATAAAATTCTGAGAAGGAAAATAATTTTTTACCTCTCATGTTCACACCTCTGTGATACGGGATCACATGTGGACATCGCTTAATTTGCAGGGGTCACAATCAAAAAGTTTGTGTTTGGTAAAGTAAATTCTCATCACCTAATGAGTAAGAGAGTGAACAGGCCAGTCTCGTAAAACTATTTGTTTTAAAGTTTAGATTAAAAGATTGATAAAGATCGATTTAAGTCATTAAAGTTTACAATGTTAGCAGCCTTGCTTCTGCTAGCAGCTTTGTGTTTTTGTCGTATGGCTATTTTTCCTTTGTTTGTTTTGTTGGTTTTGAACAGAAAGCTTGATTACATGGCTATTGGGTGGGGAAAATAAACATAGCTGAGTGTTTTCAAGGGTATAGAGGCGGTGGAGTGTTGCATACAGCAGAGATTTGGTTACTTTCTGTTTTTTTGGAGGAAGCATTGCGGTCCTGTTGTGTGAAACCATTTCCTGTGTGGGTTTCCTGTGATTCTGGTCAGGGAACTGGTATTGGGACCGACCAGGCCTCAGAGCTCCATGAGAATTTTCCATGGGGCTTGACCGCCTGTGCCCTTTATGCCCTCTTCACTTGTGATTGTGTGTGTGTTGAATACAGATGCACACATGAGAGTAGAGTTGGCATATGGAAGCTAGTGTGTTTGTGAGTATTTCTGTGTTGTTTCAGATGGGGCAGGGTTTGGAGGAGACATAGCACAAGAGGAAAAGGGATAGTTTTTGAACTCACTCTCTGTGTACGTGTCTGTTAAGCAGACCTCAGCCATTCTGTGCGTTTTTCAAACATCCTGTCTACGTGGAGTTTCACCGAACCGAATGCATGCATCGTTCCCGAGGAGAGGCAGTAGACCACAGCATAGACAGTCAGACCTGTGACTACATTCTCTCAGGTTTGAATCCTTGTGCCGTCTGAAAATTTAGGCTGGGAACTTTTTATTAGTGTATCATTGATCTGCAGCTGGTGTAGTGGACAGTACAAGAGATGCACAAGAAGAGGAAACGGGGACATGATCTCCATCTTCCTGTTTTTGTTCGTTTCCCTTCTCATCATAATTTTTTTGTCCACCAGTTGAAGAGGTGACACACGCGACTTTTCATTTATTTCCACTTTCATCACCCTGTTGTGCCTTTATTTATGTCCTTTCCCGCATGTGCGGATGTGGAAAGCGTGAAATGGGTCAAGTTAAAGTTCAGGAGTTGCAAACACACATGGAAATCCACATAATGTGTGACGTTTGTTGACTTTCCATTGGAATAAAGAGATGAACATTGAATGGATGACTGTGCTAAAAGGATGTTTTTTGTCATTATATTGTGCCCTCTTTTTCCTTTTTTACCCGCCTCTCCTTTCAGTGTGTTCCCTCTTTGTCTTCATGCGGTTAGATGCTGCTGTAATCTGTACTACAATTTACATAGACAAATAGAGAAGTGGCAGCATTTGTCAGAGCCTTGTTAAATGGCTGATTTACTCCTCTGAGGGGAGGCTGTTTATGCAGGCAGAGGGAGAGGTATGCAAACAAAAGCTTAGAAAATCGTGCACGGCCTTCCCATCCTTCCTTTTTCCTCCCTCTCAAGGAATTCACATGCAGTGTAACAATGGGTCAGTTGGCTTTCCCCAGTTTTCTTAGTAATTTCCCTTTTTAAAGTCTGTCATGAGTGCAAAGGAAGGATTGTGATCACGAGGAGTCGACCTTTTCCTTGGCAACCTTATTCTCTGATGCTCTGTCTTGTCTAAAATGGATGCACACAGCAAAATATCTTTGAATAATTCAGAACAAGTATTGCAGCGCTGTGAGGTCTGCTGCTTGTAAGCTCCCAGCAGCTGTGAGTTTTAGCCAGTGGTAGCAGAGTTTCACCCCAGTGGAGAAGACAGAAAATAAATTAGATCATATCATTTGTCATGCACATTCTTACATAGTTCTACTTGTTTTAGACAGTATTTTTATTATGCTTTTTAACATTTAAATGCAAAAAACTCCAAATATACAAACAACAAACAGTGGTCACAAGCACTAAACATCCGACTTAAATCCTAGGTACAACATTAGTGTGGTGTACTTAGCACTAGAAGAGCACACTCACATAACTATGTAGTGAAAATAGAAATGTGAAAACATCATAGTATAAATATATATTAAGAAACATCCCATTACAGTCAACAGTGAAGCTACAAATAATAATTTGGAGAAAAAGAAGTGAGAATAAATAACATGACATTTTTGGGATATTAATTTTCAGTTTGCTAATTCCATTATGGCAATCTATCATTCCTTTTTCATACAATATTTGACCAGTATATTTAAAGAAGGACGTCCAAGTCTTTAAAAAAATCATCCATTTTATATTTAAATCTGTATGTTGGATATTTGAAAGGTATTAGTTCAAATATCTGCTTATGCCATCCCACAATTGTTGGTGGTGTTTTTTCAATCCATTTGAGCAATATATTTTTCCGAGCAGCAAACGTACGAATATTAAACAGGTTTCTTTGATGAGAGCCTTTAATATAAGAACTGGGTAAAGTGAGCAAATACTGAGGTTCTGTGTCAAGCCGGACATTAAAGATCACTTTAAAAATCAATTAAAAATGTTCCCCTGTACTCCTAAATATGGATACATGTCCTCACACAGTGCCCTTCACTGCCACGCTCCACTTCACTCTTTGAGCACATTTCTGTGAAGTCTCTCTGGTTCTATTACAGAAATTGCCATATTTATACTCCATGTTGTTTCATTTATATTCTGAACTCATGTTACCAGCAAGGTTGTGTTCAGCATACCCCTGATCGAGAACTAATCTCTCACATCTACAGAGGAGTAAACATTCAAACTGTGAGGTCTGACAGTCAAAGCTCTACTTTCAAAAATGAGACCTTTTCACATTTATTGGATCTGTGCGTACAGAGCATATGATATCTTTATCGCATGTATTGTTGAGTTTATGTTCATAGCTGTAAGGTCAGTCATGTTGTTGCCTGGGTGTCTGCCAGACACAGAAACTTGCACTTGAAGTGCTCTTTTAGTTTGTGTTTGTGTCCAGCCTTATGGAGTCATCCAAATCAGCAGGGGAAGGAAGCCTGGCCCACAGTCAGGCTGGTATGCCAGTTGAGTACCTCTCAACTTGTGCCTACTGTTTAGACAAACACAGTGCCAGCCAAAGTGTATCCACACTTCAATATTTATCCTGGATGTCTCTGAAAGATGTTGAATTTAGTATGAAAGAGCCGCTTAGTCCTTATTGAAACTTGGTCGGGTAAGTTGCTGTGGGTTACACTGTTTTCTCAACTCCTCCTTCGTGTTTGTGTGCCCCTCTAATTGTTGCAGGGTACGCCAGTGTTTGTCCATGCTGGGCCCTTCGCCAACATCGCCCATGGCAACTCCTCGGTGCTGGCAGACAAGTTGGCTTTGAAGTTGGTTGGACGGGACGGCTTTGTGGGTAAGGGCACACAGTCAGCACGTACAGATCACACACACAAGCTAAAGCAGATGCACAACCACGAAGCATTTGGGGGTGACAGACAATAAGATGTTAGCTGGAGAGTTGAGGAGCCACAGATGTGGAGGAATTTAAGGCGTAAGCTTCCTTAGCGGGGCAGATTAAACTATAATTTACAATTTACGGTCATGAACTTCAGCTTGCTCCCCTGCTGTTGCAACCTTTGGCCCACATTCATCTCAGTTCTGGTTCTGGCTCTGTTCTACCTGCCTCTGGCTGAGCAGTGTGCAGCTCTGGTGTCTTGCTGCTGCGTAACTTTCTAGGAAACCGGTGGAAAGATTGCGTAAAAAAAACACGGGAGAGAGGAAGGAAGCCGATTGATAATCTTAAGAGCCCCTGGAATGCTTTAGAGTAAACCACACTAATCCCTTCAACGTCAAAGCATACTTGAGTATTTCCATTTTTATCTGTCTATCTGTCCCGCTGCTCTCTTTCTGTCTTCATTTACTTTGGCTGCAGAAGTATGTTTGGAATGTACGTGTGTGTGTGTTTATCAGGTGCATTTGATGTACATGCAAATCTCGTCAAGGGTTATATTTATGTGTATGTGAGACAGGTTTTCAGTGTGAGATTAATAACAGGTAAAAGGAGAAGGGTGACTCTTTGGGCATACCCGAAACTTACACAAGCCGTCATCTGTGAGCTAGGCGAATGTGTAGGCAGCGTGAGCAGAGAGTTGGGTTTCACAACATTGGAGCAGAGAAGCAGGGAGGCTTGTATGCGTTTTATACCGCCGCCTCTCCACCCCACTTGTTTTCCATCTGTCCGTCTCGTTCCCTCCCCTCCCTGTCTGTGTGTTTGTTACCTGACTCTCAGGTATGCCAGGAACTCGACCTCCCTCCTTTTCCTCCCTAGGCAGCTGGGATGCATGTACTCCCCCCCCCCTCGCTCCCTCATGCTCCCCCTCCCTCCCTCTCAAGCCCTTTTCTCTGATGCTACAAACTTTGCCTTCTTTTAACTGGCACCGCTGAAAAGAATAATAACACGACAGCGACATTAAGAAAATGAATATTTCGGCACACAGTCTGGAACAGCATGTCAGCTTTTTGTTTGGTCTAGTTTTATCATCAAGTTAAAGGATAATTCTGGTTGATTACAACCTGGGTCTTATTTTCTTAGTTTTGGTCATCATTTCTATAGGTTGACTTTTCTGATCTTCTCGCAGAAATTATGCCGAAGTATGATCGCGCCCTTCTGGTTGGAGATTTTAACATTCACGTCTGCTGTCCTGACAAGCCACTGGTGAAGGACTTTTTAGGCATCCTTGACTCTTTTAACTTGGTGCAGTGTGTGTCTGGTCCCACACATGATCATGGACACACCTTAGATCTTGTTCTCACTCATGGCCTTTCTGCAGCAAACCTGGAGATCTGTGATGATGTGATTTCAGATCACCTGCCTGTTGTTTTTGAAGTTCCCTTCTCCCG
The DNA here is from genome assembly GCA_003416845.1 of Oplegnathus fasciatus. Classification (NCBI taxonomy): domain Eukaryota; kingdom Metazoa; phylum Chordata; class Actinopteri; order Centrarchiformes; family Oplegnathidae; genus Oplegnathus; species Oplegnathus fasciatus. Next base: position 1,607,135 of record NTHP01000019.1, on the reverse strand, counting down.
TCCGGCAGTTAAACTCAGCGCGCCAGCCAAGCGCCGCCGGACTTTTAACTCTCTCACTGCC
>NTHP01000019.1:1508546-1604673 GCA_003416845.1 Oplegnathus fasciatus | reverse complement strand
TTTATGTTTATTCTATTTTATAGTTTATGTCTTATGCTCTTGTTTTATACCTGTACAGCACTTTGTTCTTCAGCTATGGCTGTTCTTTTAAAGTGCTATATAAATAAAGTTGAGTTGAGTTGAGTTGAGGTTATGAAAACACTGTACTCACCAAAGTAATTGCTAACATCCTGAAGCATGGTGACATCCCAACGAAGTCTTGACGGGACAGTAAATGAGCTGTCAGACAGTCAGATGGGTTAATAAGCCAACAATTTAGCTAGATTATATCTAAGCCATTTTATTTGGAGGTAAAAACGGAAATCACACTCGAAGGAAAGCTCACATAACTACAGCAAGTCCATGAGGTCCTAGTTAAAGAAGGATGGTCTGTAGACTGTAATGGATTGACATCGGAGTGTTTGGGTAATAATTTTAGCGTTCCCCTTTTTATGTTTGGCTAACTTGTGGGTTTCTTTAAAGCTCAATATTTTTAATATTTCTATTAACAATGGATCAAATGACTATGTTTAATGTGAAAGGGGTCACTCATAGTGCAAGTTTAAAACCTTTATGTCAAATCAATTTTATTTATATAGCCCAATATCACAAATCACAAATTGCCTCTAGGGGCTTTACAATCTGTACAACATACGACACCCTCTATCCTTAGACGCTTAATTCGGATAAGAACAAACTGATCCAAACTATAATAAACCAGAATTATTCTTTTAGTCTTTGAACCTGATTTAACCACACCACAGTGCCTTAAATAATATACAGTTCAGTTTAATTATCTCTTAAAGCTCCTCTCATGTGGCGAAGGAAGTCCATGAACTCTTTGTGAACTCGGTGAGGGTTGTGTGGGTGTGTATGAACAGTCTCATAGCCATGCTTCATCATGCTCCGTATTATTGTTGGTTTTCCAAGTCACTTTGGAATCTGGACTTAAAATGGAGAAATGCTGCTGGGGGATGAATTCCACATGCCAGATGTGAGGGATTCCTGTATCATTAACAGTCTGGAGTATTGAACGCAGATAACCCCCTGATACTGAAGATTTCCCACACCGCAAAGCTTCCCTAAACTAAAGCAACAAATCATTTGGGCTTTTAGTGAAGTGGCCTCTGAGAAATGATGATACATTCGACATGTAATACATTTCAAGCTCTACACCCTGTTTCACACCACTTTTTTAAAAGAACATCTCAAGACGTGTACAGTTCCTGCTTTAACTTGTCTTAAACTTACAAGTGTTTCATAAACATACTGAAGTGGGTTTTAAAAGACACAATTGTCAGGAGATTTACTCAGATTCTATTCGTAGTTTTGTATAATTTAGTCAGACTTCCCTTAATTCTTCACCCTAGATTTCTGTATACAATGAATTTATGCACTGGTAAATCCCAATCAGCACTTAATATGAAAACAAGTGCATTAATGCAGCTGCAAATGCATGGTAAATACAGCCCTCCCATGGTATGATGGTATGAATTTAGAAGTAGTACTGAAATGATTTGTAGATTAATTGATTAGTTGGTAGAGAGATAATTGATAAACACCCATTTTTAAGAGATGAATTGATCATTTAAGATAAAGGCCAAAGTGAAAAGTACAGAAAATGTAAAGATTTGCTGCTTTGCTCAGTTTTATATCATTGTAAATTGAATATCTTTGGTTTTGGCCTGTTGGTTGGACAGAACAAGCTATTTGAAGACATCTTAAGCTCTGCAAAATAGTGACATTTTCCAACATTTTAAAGACAACTGATTAATTAAAAAAATAATCAACAGATTAATCATTAGTTGCCGCCCTAATAAGTACAACATGGCTTACTGTGGAAATCTCTAACAGGAAGTAGATGGTCATGTTGATCTAGCCTACTTTCCAGCCTTTTTGTTAGTGTTTTTCTTGGCAGCTGTGCTGATACCAGTGTTTTGACTGGTAGTAACACCATCCAGCTCTCTTTTCACTCTCAACAACATCGACCTCTTCTTCCCCTCTTGCTCTCTGCACCGTTCAAGGTTGTCACGCAGAACAGGAAGCTTGCAAGTGTTTCCTCATGACATCCTCTGGGCTCAATCTCCCGCTTGGTGTAATGTCCAAGTGGAAGGCTTGCTGTCATTATATACTCACTGTCTTTTGTTTTCATTCGTTTCCCCTCTGATTATGCTTTGCTCTGCCTTACTGTGCATGTATGGTATGAGTACTCCTGCACTCCGTTTGTGGGAGATCACACATTTTATGGAAATATTCACAAATCCTGAACCCAAGAATGTGATTTTCATTGGCAGGCTGCTTCAGTATTCAGAGCCAAAGCTCTAGTGTGGTGCTAATGAGAAACGCTGCACTCTGTCAGCGGTCTGTGGCCAAATAAAGTCTAGTTACATTCTTGTGCTCCTCCCTCAGGCTTTGTTGCTTTTTACACAGAGAGACTTGTTAAGATGGAGATGTTGCAACCAAGCCCCCCCCCAAATCACACTTTCTGCTTAATGTCAATATTGCCACTTATATTATTACAGACTGTTAAGTCCTAGTAATAAAATAATGCTTTATTCCTTTTCACTATTCTCCTCTTGATTTCCCCAGAAGATCTTCTCGTCTCTCTAATTTAATTTTTGTTTCTTTTCCACTTGCTTTCTCTCTTCTCTCCCTCCCCTTCCTTGCATCTCTGCTGAAATAAATCGTACTTTCACTAGTAATGCAGAGAACCACACAGAGCAGAGTGACGCATTTCTTCATGGAAACACTTGTTTTCTCACTGAAGCCTCAGAGAGATGTGCTTCATCAAGTGTCAGCCACGAGCGCTGAAAGCTACACTGAATTACTCTTTTCTTACCAAAGGCCTCATATGTATAATGTTCTCTTTTAACAAAACAATGAATGTTTTCAGCCCTTCTGTTCTTATGTTGCGTTTCATAGTGAATTTGTTTTTGGGACAATTTATTTAATCAAATATATTAAGGCTAATTTGATTTTCTAGAATAGATAAAATAATAGATTTTCCATCCTAAAGGAATTGATACAAATCACTCTGGCAGCTTAACTGCACTCTGTAAAGTGTGCATTTACTGTATAGATAAAATCTGTGCACACACACACACATGAAAGACATACACATAATTTATCACATTCATTTCATTGTTTCCTAACATGCTTCCTGGTCACATTTCATTATTCTCCTTTTAATTGAATTAAATGTTAAGAGGGTTAGCTGTTGGTCATTGTGTGCTGCACACAGGCTGCCCACACATAGATTATACAGACAGAAGGTGAATGCAGCTGGTTTGGACTTTCAGTTTGACAATGTGTATTTTCACTGGTGGGAACAGTTGTGCTGGACTGGACAGTGAATTCAGGGAAGATGTTTTGGCCGGCTCCCCAGTTGTAGCGAGCAACTGATGCTCCAGTGGGATATAACTTAAATACTAATAGATCTTTATTGCAATAATAAAATGGTCATATTAAACCTTGGCAGTTAAACCAAACCTCCCTTTCACTCTTTCCTCCTTAACATTGTCTAGTTCTTATGCAACTGTACTCTGAGTCCTCCTCTGTCTCTCTTTGTGAATCTCCTTATTGATTTAGTGACGTTTTCTTATAAAAATGTGCCTTGTTTTCTGTTTTCCTTGTAACACCTTTTTGGAGAAGTTTCATTGGTCTTATGTTGTGAAATTAACTTTATAGACATGATTAGTGTTTTAGTTTGACTTTTAATTACAGTACATTGAAGTGTTAGTTTTGCTTTCTGTAGTTAATCATCATTTAAACAGTGTCGCAAGAAGTCTTAGTTTGACTCGCCCGTCCACACACTTGCAGTGTGGTTCATTTCATCTATACCAAAGCAAAAAATGATTCATGTCAGTTCATATCAGTTCTAGGCCATTTAGGATTCAGCTGTTTCTAATGTACCATGAGTTTTCAACATATGGTCTCATATTTATTCCTATGTCTTGAAGGCTTTAGTGGTCCTCTCTGGTGGTCACAAAATGTTCATGAACTGGCAGCTAGAAACAGAGAAAGAAAACAGCATGTCACGCCACATACATTTTATTTAGTTCAGCTTTTGAATTCATACAAGTGTCACATGGATGCTTCATGTTGCATTTTCACTACAAACAAAAAGAGAACGGTCCACCTTTTTCGGTGGTTGTTTTTTTCCATTCCAGGGTTCAAATGACAGTGTTCCCACCAGGCTAAACAGACTGCACTGAATGGGGAAAATACACCAGAAGTTGTTAAAACCTCACTAAACAAGTTAGGCGTGAAATCAACCTTCCTCTAAAATTCTAGTTTTGGCCCACCAGCAAGGGTTTTCGTACAATAGTGCCACACACACATCCGCGCACTCCCACACACAACAAGTAACAGGAAACCTTATCTTAACAAGGCCGTCATTCCAGGTGGACTATTTGCTTTGTTTGGAGCCTGTTCAAGAGGCCTGTGTGTAGGGCCGTCCATATCAGAGGCCCTCTGTCTCTTTGAGAGCCCTTACAGTGAACCCATTTCTAAATATGGTGTTACTGTTCAGACAGACTCGCCTCTCATTCCCATGATTCTTTAAAGATTTCTGACTGAACTCACATGTGTATAAAAAGTTGTTTTGAGAAAAAATGGCATTACTACAGTTGCTGCTACAGTTATGGTTTGGTGCAGAGAAATGAGTTGGTAATTCCAAAGTCTCTACTTAAAGAGCACAAACAAAAGATGGGAAAAGGGATGAAGAAAACATTACTTTATCACTATCTGTTTGTATGCTGACCAGAATCTTTTACTCAATAGATTATTGTTAGAAATATGAAATTTTAAAATGGAAATGTGTCTTCTTCTGCTTTATAAAAACGTGCTGTTTCCTCACAGTCACAGAGGCTGGTTTTGGAGCCGACATCGGGATGGAGAAGTTCTTCAACATCAAATGTCGGGCTTCGGGGCTGAGGCCAGATGTGGTGGTGCTGGTTGCAACTGTCCGTGCGTTAAAAATGCACGGCGGCGGCCCAAATGTAAGTCAGCACAACACATTTGTATTGCACTGGATAAGTACAGCTTTACAATAGCCACCTTGCCGTCTTCTGTCTTTTTTTTTCTCTCCATAATGCTGCCTTAGAATATCTTAATGTAGTCTTGCGGACCGGCTTTCATCCACACTTTTTCTCTGATGTAGTAGAATTGAAAATGGCATTGATGTTTTCAACAACCTAAACTAGCATGTGACACTGTTATGTACACAGTCTCAGTCAACCATAACATGCTTTTCATGAAAAAGGCTGCTCTGCTGTTAAAGAACTGTAACTAGAAATTGATTAACCAGTTTATACAGTCACTGAAACTTATCTTTGTGCATATCTATTTGCAGTACAAACAATAGACTAACAATCAGACACATCACAAGGCTGCATGAAGGTTTCAGTGCCCTTTTTATGGACTAAATTCTCCTCTCTGTGGTACTCCTCAGTCTACCAACTTCTCAGTGATATATCAGTTCACCTGTAGATAACCTACAGTATATAATCCCATTCCAAACGTTAAGTACAAGAAGGGTATTTAAGAGCAAGACAAGGGCACTTCTGATAGCTCAGGCTGCAGATGTGTGTGCATTCCTCCATGGAAAAAAATGTGAACCCACATTCATACCATTAAAAACTTGTAGAAATCTACATAGAATTTCTTGGTATTTATCGGTGTGCATCCCATTCACTAAAATGAATGCCCTAAATTAATGGCAATATTTGAAGGCTTTTCCATGAAAACATTAAAAAGAGGAACAAAGCAAGAAAACAGCAGTTTTGTATTACAAATAAATGTGTCCAAAAAAGCCAAAGTAGATGGAAAATAAAATAATACATTGTTGAATGTGATATAATACTGAAGTGTGTGATTATTTTGTTTTCTTTGTGTGTTTTCAGGTGTCAGCAGGCGCACCTCTTCCCAGAGAGTACATTGATGAGGTATGAGCCATACAGATGTGCATAAATGCACAGAAATATACACAAAGATAAGCATAGCCACTGTGATAAAAAGAGAAACATGAGGGACATTTTTGAGCTGAGGAGTTTGCGGGTTGTTGCATCATTTCCAATCAAGTTAAAATAATTGGCTGAGCCTTATTACATTTAGTCGCAAAGGTCAGGATATTCTGTGAAAATCAAAGCTATTTGAACTCATTGACCAATGCAGGACTCCAATTATAAAACAATCACATGCTCATTAGCATAATGCTATTTGGTGGTGTGCCTGTGTGTTGTGTTCTTGAGTGAACTGCCATGGCAGCCATGCATAACCACGGATGACAATACAGCGTCCTCTTAGTGTAGCTTTGTGGCCTTCCCAACACGCCCTTAGGGCCTCTCACAGCCCTGACCTCCTGTAAAGATGTTAAAGAGCAGGATATAAGTTGCATGGAGATGACTTGCTGCACACTTACACATTGGTGCAACACAGTTGGCACATCGCTTATCAAATCCTTTATGCTGGGTTTGTACCTTTAGGCCAAGTGTGTGTGGTATGAGCCAGGAAAAGCTTGGGAAATGAGCCATCATTTGACACATTTATAGAGGTTTTGTGTGTGTGATGCAATAAAGGAAGTTTCAGATTGTATTCAACCAATCTGCCTCAGGCATGGACATTTAATTCCCCGCCTATACGCATAAATACTTCGCCCACTAACATGGCTAAGAGCACTTATTTGATTAACAGCGCAAATAGAACCTTTACATGTGGTTTCCGGGTATTTGGGCCCTAGCAAAGTGGAGGTGGGATTCTTTTGATGTGTCTGTGTGCGTGCACGGGTGCACGTTCATATCTGGCTAGAATCACTGGTCTTTTCAGGCGGGTTCAGCTGAGTAAATAATGAAGCAGTATAAGTTAATTGTGAAGCCTGTAACGAGAACCAGAAGTACTGGGGAAAACAGAGCCAGGGAAATGAATTTATGGGACCTGTAAGGCCTTACTGCTCTGAGCCCGGGGCTGCACACACACACACAGTGCAGGATTGGATTACTGCGGTCAGACTTGGAGTAGCTTCACAATATGCTGTTAACTGGACATAGTAGTATACAATGTGCGAATGATAAATGAATAACTGCACACAGCAGGTTACTACCAGTCTTATTCTATCAGGGTTTTTCCGTGAACAGCCACGAGCAGTTGAGGCACAGTTGAGGCACATTTGGTGATATATTGTTGTAACAATATACCACATCAAACAAGTCAACTTATTGTTGCTAACAAGGCACAAAGTGAATGCCATCAGTTCTGATTAATTTGTTTGGACAACTCCAGCCACATTGATAAATAGGAAATTACGCCATTTAAAGTAAGCTTTCACTGGACTTGTGGATTTCCTGTCATACCCTTCAAATTATATTTCTGCAAACTATTTGGCGATGAAGGCAAAAGTCTCCAGCAGTCACACACCAGTCTGGGTTTTTAGCATCTCGTTCTGCTTTTCTTTAACAATATTACCAATAGTTTTTGGCATTTTCTTTGTAACACAAAATTTTTTACATTATAGGTGTATAAGTGTTCAGTATTATAAGAACTTCCATAGATTTTTATTTAGAAGTTATTTTGAGGATTTTGTTTTGCCTGGACAGTAGAGATGTGACCGGAAACAAGGGGAGGGAGAAAGTGGGAATGACACGCAATATCCCCAGAATCGAGCATTAAGTCTGAACCACCAGGCTACCACAACGCCCCAGGAGCCTTCATAGATTTACTTGTGTGCACACACACACAGCCACTCAGTTGTTGGGGCTTTTTTTGCGTTCTGCTATTTTTAGTGTTAAGACTGTACAGCAGTGTCCGTGTCATTAATAGCTGTAAAACATGCAAGTCCTTCCGTTCCTTTTTATATTGTTTTTACTCTTTTTAAAGCAGCCTAATGACCAAAACCAGTCTTGTTGCTGTAAGGGGCTGTGTTACGGGGTGGGAAAAATCCTGCAGCCACAGGTCCTTGTCCAAGTTTGTCATCATGGCTAATATGTGCTTTAGTGGACAGCCAGCTGTAGTACATTTTATAGGTGATTCAGTTAGTTCAGTTCAGTTTTAGTTTGAACTGAATTACAATAACACATTTCTGACCTTTGCTTTGTCTCTTCTGTCTCTTTCTCTAGAATCTGGGCCTAGTTTCAGGTGGTTGCCATAGCAATCTGAGGAAGCAAATCCAAATAGCACACCTGTTTGGGGTACCAGTCGTGGTGGCGCTCAATGTCTTCAAGTAAGATGCATACACATCCACACAAACACAACCTAACTTGAGTCACCAACTTTTCTGTAATATACAGTAGATTAATAGACTTAACAGTAGTAATGGGACAGTCCATACATTCCTTGTCTCCAAATACTTAATTTGTTGTCATGGCCTCCACCACTGCTAATAACGTTTCCCTTGGTGATCCTTTAGGACAGACACCCAGGCAGAGATTGACCTTGTGTGTCAGCTAGCAAAAGAGTGCGGAGCATCTGACGCTGTGCCATGTCACCACTGGGCGCAGGGCGGGCGAGGTTCCCTAGAGCTGGCCCAAGCTGTGAATGAGGCTGCCAGCAGACCTAGCAACTTCCAGTTCCTGTACAACACAGAGGTGAGAGCAGATACTCTGGATGGAAAATCTGCATTTTGTGTGTTTCTCACCTGATCATAATTTAAGATCCCCTCCAGACATCTTTTAAGACATAAAAATACTCCGCTTGGAATAATAATAATTTGTGTCTGATATGGATTTTCCACAAAAAAAGTAAAATAATACATCTACTATAATTTCTGCTACTTCACTGAGAAGTCCGTATATACGTACTTCATTCTGCACATTGAAGCTCAAACATCTAAGTAAAGTAACAATAAGCAAAATATGTTTTTGAGTGGAATCTCTAGCCCTACTTTTTCAGTATTGGGTACTTTCCATTTGCAGTAAATGATGATGTTTTTTTTGGGAGCTTAGCCAGAGAATGTGGAGATAAAAAAACATCAGCTGGTTTGAGTTAGTGAGTTTGGGAAGTTGTGACTTACATTAGCTGATCCTGTTACGCTGACATGGGTGTGTGTGTTTGTCCTTTTTACTATGTGCATGTGCCTGCATACCGAGAGTTTAACAATAGGAGTTTAATAGGTCCAGCGCTAATTTCATGCATCCAATAGAATAAGCCCTGTGAAATGATGGGCAGGGTAACTTAAAAGATGAAGAGGCCCCAAAACAGCCCCAGAGAGGAGAGCAGCCCAGAGTTTCCGATTTGTCTGAAAAAGAGGAGCCAGCTGGGCATGTGTCAGACAGACAGGTTGGACTTTAGGGTACAGAAGAACTTCAGGGGGCGTTTTGTTGGGGGCGTGGGGTTCAACATGTCTCTGGAGGAAGAGAAAACTATGTTAGCAGCATCCATGTGAAGAATAGCCTGAGCAGAGAACATGTCATGCCAATAGGATCTTAAGGATGTGCCCAATTAACTCTCTACCAGACTTAATCTGGCATGCTCGTATATGATTCCATGTTTTTTCTACGAATGTTAGAAAAAACATTAGACATGTTGGAAATAAGAGATCTAGTAGTTGCAAGGGTCCAGGCAACTTCATAAAGTTTACTCAAGTCCAAAACACTGCGTATGTTGCACGTGAAGACAGCCACCCCTGTTACTTTTCATGTTAACCAGCGCACCAACAATAGGAACGCACATGTTGGCACAGGTGGACAATACAGCTGCAAAAACTGCAGTTCTCCTTCACTTTAGAAATCCCAGCTACTGTACCTTGATTTCAACACCTGTCACGTTGATACCACATGTTCTTTTGTGGTCTTATGGCTGCTACAAAGGAAATCTAAAATCTCACTGATCACACAGTTCTGGCACTATGAAGATGATTTTAAAAAAGGTATTTCCTGACATTTCCTGACGAGCAGATATTTCTTAATCTCGGGTAGATCTCCAAATTCACTTGTTAATGGTTAATAAGCTTTGCGGTCCTGCTGACACAATGCTGCGGCACATCCTGTGTGAGCGAGGGTCATCAAATAGTGATGGTGTGTTTTTGACTGCAGAAAAAGCAGAGGAGAACAAAGGTATGTAGTATCGAACGATAAAAGTCTAACATGTTCAATGATTTAATTCGCTCGGTGTATCTCTTACTATATGACATCATACGAATGTGTATTCACTAAATCTAATTTCCTCAATTATTCCCTTTTTCACTGGAGTGCTCATGTGTTTCCACTCGTCTTTGTCTCCGTCTTTCCCATAGATGCCGATCGTGGAGAAGATCAGAACAATCGCCCAAAAAGTGTATGGAGCTGATGACATTGAGCTGTCTCCAGAGGCCAAGGCCAAGATAGATTACTACAATCAACAGGTGAGATCACTGCTGCTGCAATAACAACTGACTCAGGACTCATGCAGCTCATCTCCTTTCTCTGTCTCACTTTCTCTCTTCCTTACACGCCACTTCTCCTGTTTTCTTTTTCCGATAATCAGAGCTACGGTTCGTTGCCCATCTGCATGGCCAAGACTCACCTGTCCCTGTCCCACATGCCTGACAAGAAGGGTGCACCCACTGGATTCGTTTTGCCAATCAGAGATGTTCGCGCTAGCATTGGAGCCGGCTTCATCTACCCACTTGTGGGAACGGTACGTACCTGTAGTCCTGAAACGGTTCAAAGCAGCAGGCTAATGCTAACTTCAGTCTCTGTGCCTCATGGCTCACTGGATCCATAAATCTAACGACTTAATGCCATTACTGTCACTGAGTTATGACATAGTAGAAACTTTATTTTCATGACTCCTGGTCCTGACAGCTCTGTTGCTGTCTACCCAAATAGGATCACTGGTCTCTGAACGAGGTTTATATTTGGGTCCTGTCCCCTGCTGACAACCACATTACTGAGCTGGTTAGAGCTGAGCTGGGCTGGCTGGAGCCTCTTGGTTGATGATGGGCCGGGCAGGAAGGAAGCAGCTTCCTGAGCGTTTTGCCACCTGCTGTTTCACCAGTGTACCCTGCGGGTCGGGCTTTGATAGGCTGAGGTAGAGGTGTCAAACACGGGGCATGCTGGGAAGGCATGGCAGTGTCTTGGTGTGGCGTCTGTCCAGTCTCCCAACCTTGCCTTTGATCTGCTGTGGCCCGCGGAGCCACCAGCACGCTGACAACCCTTGAACTGTGACTCCTAACCCGAAGGAAGTCTCCAAGTTGCTCTTTGAACTCTTCGGTTTAGCCCCCGCCTGCCAGACTGATCCATAGATTGAATTTTTAAAGTTAGGGAGAGCTGAAGTCTCACCCCACTTCCATATTTGCTTCAGACAACGATTTTTAAAATAGTTATTTGGTTGAAATGATAAGGTTCTCAAATTGTACTGTCCTTCACAGTAGTAGATGCCCACTACAATCTGGGCAGACAACCCAGTATCATATTTCAGATTTTTAGGAAAGCTGTTAAAAGAAACCCTCTAGGAGAAAATGCGGGACAGACGCTAGCATGTAAAGGGGGCAGGACTGAGAATCTACATGCTCTCTACTATCACATGAAGCAAAAACCATTTAATCAGATTTGATCAAAAAGTTACAAGTGCATTTTGTTCCTTTTGGCAAACATTGCTATTTCATAATATATGTAGGGGTTTTTTTTTTGCATTTTTTCACAAACTCTCTGGTCACACTCAACTTCAAGAGGTAGAAAGATCACACCAACAAAACTCCTGAGGCGGTGAGGGCCTGAGTGTGAGAGGAGGGGGTTAAGGGTCTTTACAGGGTGAAGAATCAGGAAGGGGCTGATGTCATTCTTCAGATATGTGAGGGAGGGGTCACAAGCAGAACAATAGATCTCTGTAGAGTTCATATCCCGTTAAAGCTGTGTCCACTGCACCATTAAACCCAAAACAGGTCAGATTTATAGAAACCCCCCTTTCATGGCTGAATATTCCACATGGTCTCAAGTGGTTAATGTTTAACAAGTTGTAGATTGGTTAAAGGACTGTGAATAAATCTATGAAAGAAAGCACGCGAGATGGAAGTAGACGTTAATTTATTTTAGCTTAATTTAACTTTGGTCATGTTAAAGACCTTAAGGCCAATGAGCTCACTAAATCATGTTTTTATCTTTAAAACTGACCTGGACTTGAACTGTTTTACTTCAGTTACAGTAAAACTGATGCAGAGATAAACAAGTTACACGGTAGAACAATACAGTACCGAAGTTTGAAGATCTGTCCCTCTGCATCAAGAATACACTGCAGTGGTATGAATATATTTTTCTCTAATGTTTATGTAGTCAGACTTGACTAAACAAGGCTCGTGTCTTTCACAGAACGCAGAGTAATTGTCTGATGTTTACAACTTGTCACTGTGAAGTTCAAAGTGCTCCCTCAGGGAAGCAATCCACTCTCTCAGGTGAAGGTTCAAACTGCACCCGTGAACTCCTCAATCTCATCAGTGTAACTCCACCTTTCCAGTCACTGTGTCATTTTAGCCACTGATTTTTCACTATTGTCTCACAGCCAAGAACGCATCTTCATAAGATGAACATACAGCCCAATATAAGGAGGATCCATTTGACTTTTTTGTTTAATATTTACTCTCACGCTTACTGTAATTTCAACATTTATCTCCCTCTAATGGCCCATTAATCTTGAATGGCACAATAGTTTGCTTTTGAATTAAATTTCATGATCTTCTCAATCCTCTTCTGCAGCAACTGTGCCGTTGTTGACCGAGACTCTTCTCCAGAATCAGTGGGGGGTGGAAATCCAGCTACATTGTCTCCTCCAGGGTTTTCCCTGACAAAGACTCATTGTGTTTGGGCATAATAGTGGGACTTATTTGGCCGAGTGGAGTTTCCAACTTTAGCCACGGAGTGTTGTGTGTTTCTGCGAGTGCCAACTTGTTCTCAGACTGGAGAGGAGACCCGGCAGAACAGCACATCCTTTGTTGCTTTCAAAACCTTGACAGTTACTCTTCACATTTTAGCATCTTTTGATATTTAAATGTGCAGCCTGATACTTTCTACCGAAAAGCTGAGAGGCAAAATAACTCATTTGTGAATGTAATTACTTTAAAGCTGTTTTATTTCGTTTTCTGAGTGAATTTTGAGTCATATCTTCCTGTGATCTGAGTGTTATAGTCCACATCAGTTTCATTTGAGCAAAAACATGAAACTGTGGGGTCTTGGTGGGAGATTTTTCTTTCTTTTTCTTTACTTTGTCATCTGGGATGGTAAAACAGGTGCATTTTTATGCTTCTCTTACTGTTACAATATATAACAGAATTACAGTATGTACAGTTCACATTAGTCTACATCCTGTCCAAAATACTCTCTTAGGCATGGCTTCTTACTCTCATTTCAATCAGGAAAGATCAATCACAAGTATGGAACAATATTTATTGAGGTTAGTAACAGAGGAAGACGTTGGCGATTAGACCCCATTGATGTGATCTTAATGTCCTCATTAACATAGGAAGGGATCCCTCCACGTCTAGACGTTTGTGATGGTGAAGTAAAGCCAACAGGTGGATAAATAAACAGCAGAAATTAAGACATTATTAGAGATTTGTATCTCCCACATTCTTTGCTGATATTAACTCAAGCTGCAATGATTAGACAATTAATCGATCAAAAGAAAATTAATCTGCAACTATTTTGAAGTCATATTTCAAGCCAAAATAGGACAGTTCCCGCTTCTTAAATGGGATCATTTACTTTCAGCTTAATATACTTAATATACTTATATATAACAAGACGTTTAAGGAAGTCACCTTGGGCTTTGGGATTTTGTGATGGGCATTTTTCACTATTTTCTAATGTTTTATAGACCAAATGATTAATTGAGAAAATATTCTGCAGATTAATCGACAACAACAACCATCGTTAGTTGTGGCCCTATCAACCATTAAAACTTTCCGTTCCACTCAGTGGGATGATGTCAGGTGCAAAGTGGGAGGGTCTGTTCATTCTGGAAGTGATTTTCCCCATCCTGTATTCCCATTTCAAATTTTTCTTTAAATTATATCTTCAGTGTTACTTCACAGAAACAGGAAACTCTCATGATGATGTAACGATCATATAGGTTTACGTTATGACAAATATTTTAACTTCATTTCTGAGGAATCATGCTTTGATCTGTTATTTGGGCATGATGGATGGGTCTAAATACAACAATACCCATGAGTCTTGGCCATTTGTTGTTGAATCTGTGAACGAAACACTGCACTATTGTTACTGAATTCATCCAAAATTGACACTGAATCCAAAAGTAAATTGGTTTCAGCTGCAGATTGTATTGTCACGTTTTCTCCATACCATGATCTGTATCTTTCACTCGCCTTTAGCAGCACATGTAACAGAATTTTAAGCTCTGTGATTGGATGTTTCTTACCGAAATGCACCTTGGGAGTCATAGTTAACTTTTCCCTTGATGTTTTTATTTACACATGCTCATACCTTCAGCTTTTCATCAAAGAACCAGATATTTTCTAACAAGGTTCTCAATCTTTTGCACTGATAATTCAACAGGGAGAGTTTCATGCCGATCTATTGTGCTTCAACTGTGAGTCACATAACATTGTTTATGGGAAAAATTAATATGAATAGCTAATAGCAATTCGTAAGTGACATCATGCCATACTGCTCGAACATTGTGATGTCACAACTAAAAGGAGCCCAAGTAATGAAGTCGCTCCTCTGCCATCATTGTTCTTAATGCATCCATTAGAGTAAAATGTGATTTATTGATATTGAATTCCTTTAACTCTGCTCACAGTCTGAGTCATGTGTGGTTAAAGCCTTATTGGACGTGGTCAGAACAGTGTCACGTAACAGCAGTCGCTGTTGACATCAGACCAGCCAACGATGAGAGTCAGATTGTGTAAGCATGTACTCCTCGTTTTGTCCCTTCGTTTACTTGCAGAGCCGCGTTTCCTCAGACAGGAAATTGGCTGGTCACTTCCCTCTGTCTCATTTCCACTAATGGGCCCATAAAACTGGCCCTGGGTCAGAAGGGGGGGGAGGCATGTGAAGAATGTCGCTCCCTGTCTAATGAGCAAGATAATTTCCTTTTCAGCTTGGATGGGATGATCTGGCTGGGTTTTTGGGAGAGGAAAAGTTGCCCTGGCTCAACTGTACCGTGCAAACCAATTCCTTCTTTTTATCTGCCGTACAACAAACACTGGAGTTTCACATTTACTGACTTGAAAGTTTAGATTCAGATTAGTTTTGGCACCCTAAACCACATAACACATGCTCTCAACATCTGGTCTCGTTGGCTGTACGTATGAGCCTCCAATCACATGCTCTCTCCTGTTCACGTCACGAATTTAATCACGAAGAATTTCCGCTGAAAGTCCACATGGCTCTCTCTGATGGATGTCAGCCATCAGCTGATCATAGTAACAGGGTTTTCACATGCATGATCACACATGCTGTAGAGGTGGACAGGACAAAAGGACAAGTCTTTCCAGAGCCCCAGCCTTTTAAATTTGTTGCCAGTAAATATTATGTAACTATTTATCAGACAACACTGCAGTTTTTTTCCGTTTTTATATCCATACAGGGGTAGTAAATCCACCAATCTGGAAAATACTTTGGGAGATGATTTGATTTTTATCAAAGCTTGACATAAGTAATGACTATAAGCTTCAGGAGTTTCTGCTATTCCAGATATCGCTTTCTAATAAAATTATTGCACACCAGAAAGTCAAATGTTTGATTAAAAAATCTGTGTGCAGGATTTTTTGGTTCTTTCACATTAATTAGTCACGTGTACTGACTTTACTGACAGTGTTTCGTTCCTTGGACCTTCATGGGGTGAAATTTCTATAATTTCTTTTTGGTTCTTTCACTATTTCAGATATAAAATGCAGCTTTCTATTAGCTACTTATTGGACAAATCAAAACTTGGTGCTTCTCCTGGCAGTAATCTTGATCCATCAGAACGGTGGTCATTATTACCACTATGAATACCTATATAGCCTCTTAACTTTGTCTCGTATCTGTGAGGTAGCCTTTTGTTATCTATATTTTGACGACAGTGAGAACAGAGCAACCTTTGTCTGTGGCTAAATTCATCACTGCTAAAGTGGAGGTTGTCAACACATTGATCATCTGTCTGCCCAGAGTTAAATGAGTCTAGATTATAGTCATTGAACCTGCAGTGGTTGATCTTACTCTGTCTCATTTACACAAGGTTTGATACCGAGTCTTAGTGGATTGTCTTTTGGTGTAGAACAGCTGTGTTGTGGCAAAGGCTTCAATATGTGTTTTTAGTTATTATCTAGCTTGTGATGTTACCTTCTTATTTAGTTCTGTTGTCACTGACATTAAAGACTGCTGTTTAAAGATGGACGAAAAATATGAACCAGCTGCTAATATTTGTTCCTCAGTGAAGTCCATTCATTTAGAAATGCTGAAACGTCCTGTTTCAGTTTAACTTGTAAATTTGTACCTTTCTCATTAAGACTTATTTATTGTGCAGCAAATTTTAGTGTAGCTGCATTGTCTCGCACACTGCTTGTATATTTATTTAAATCATTTTGGTCTACACGGTCTTAATAACTAAATGTCAGTGTTTACACCGAAAGGTCATAAATAAATAATAGTTTTTTCACTTTTATTCAACATATAGAAAATGTGATGAACAAATATCAGTCACGGTGTAGTCCCAGTACACTGTAGCACACTAAAATGGGACAAACCAGCACAAGAAGGATCTGTAAAATGTAATATAAAGATTTTTTTAAAGTTGAGTAGAATTTTTGACCTTGTGCACTTGTTTGTGTCTTATTACATTTGAGACAATCAAAACACTTGGTTCGGAGATGTTTTTTAGTCCTCAAAATGTTAAGCCAATCCTGCAGTGCTGACCAGTTTGTGGACCCAGCAACCTGAAACATTAAAAACATGAAATAGTTTGACCAGGAAAAGGATTACAGCTTGATTTTGACCATCATGAGTCATTGTCTTTCTTTCATTTTCTCTTACTCTAATAAAATTTTTACCCTCTGCCTTTGTTGTGTTTCCCTCAGATGAGCACCATGCCTGGTCTGCCAACCCGACCCTGTTTCTACGACATTGACCTTGACCCGGTCACAGAGGAGATCACCGGGCTCTTCTGAGCACACTCCAATTAAGGACATCCGTAAAGGTATTCTCTCGTGCACATCGTTATAAAATCTTCCAGAAAAGATACCATTCCAGCCATCTGAAGGAGCATTCATTGTATCATTATAAATATTTTACAAGTAGTTATTGTCTATATAACATGTTACATGAGACTTTATTTCCTCCCTGGAGATTTTAGTTTACTACCTCATTCACTCAGTGCCAAGGCTCCAGCCTGTGAGGCTGCACTCTACTCTCACTTACAGACTCACAGTTAAAATCATCTTCCTGTTTTTTTTCCCAGGCTCCCTGCTCTGATCTCAGGATCCTCCGCTCCATGTGTGCACCTTCATCCACAATCTACCTTTGACAGGAAGTGCTTTCTTACCCTTGCCACATCACAGTAACATGTTTTATGAAAAAACAGAAACTGAAGCATTAGCTCTATGCTGTATTTGCACATCTGTGTGATAAGCCAAAGATGACCTACAACCATTTCGTGTATACCATTTTATATGCTATATTTGTGTGCTTTTTGGCCTCTCTGTCAGTTTAAGTCTTCAAACCATCTTGAATTTTACTTTAATGTTGTGTTTTCATAGCCTTCTAATTTTTGTGAAAAAAAGTTACTCTAATGTCTTATAACGGTGCTGCCTTTTTTATACATGTCTTAATCTTTTGAATTGAAATGGGAACAGCTTGTGTATTTATTAACTAAATTGCTGTTGTACGCACAAATAGCAATTATGGTATATGTGTAACCTCTAGTGTCCAAACCTGCTGGATGTTCAAGCTGCTGTACTCCCTGAGTGAAAATCACTACATGTTACACAAGTAGACGCATCAGTTCAAAGCCATTTTTGAGATATTGTTCAAGTGTTACATTTTATGTGATGAGAAAGGGGTATATATCCAGCCTGAAAGGTGGTAGGTGATGCATCCTGATCCTCATCTCATCATCAGATTAGTTATTTTAAACAATAGCCTTTAACAGCTCATTTGATATTTGGCATTTGCTGTGTGAAATAGCACCTCTGTTATTTTCTCTGAAAGTTAATGCTTTATTTCATAAGTGTTTACAATTGTTTTAAGATGGTAATGGAGGTGGTCTTAATTTCAGGCTCCACTACAGAACCTGTTTACATTTCACGCTCAGGTTGTGGCTGGTTTGCATCCAGACAGCTGAATGTAACGTCAGCTGGCCACGTTGAAATCTTCCTTTTGATTATCAGATAGTAAAGTGATTAACATCTAGTGCCTGTGAGTCTTGATGGGATGATTGAATGACTGAACACAATGAAATGACAAATGTAACTGAAGCTGTTGTTAAAGTTTTAACTTTATGTAACCAGGGTAGAACTAACACAAAGTTGCTCTGAAAATGTTCTCACTGCCAACAGTTGTATGTTAAACATTTTGGTTGTCAGAGATCAAAAGTGTGTGCCTTCCAAATAAACCTTTTTATTTACTCCAAAACTGTGTGTTTGTGTTTTCACACTCAGCAGTTGACTTGTGGCTGAGCCCATCTGTTGTTTGGACACATGCGCTCTCTTCCTGTTGCCTCGTGGTTCTCCGAGGAGATGCTTCGATGCAAACCTGTTTTTGTTACAAAAAAAGAAGCCTTCCTCTCTCTCTCTCTCTCTCTCTCTCTCTCTCTCTCTCTCTCTCTCTCTCTCTCCACTCAAAACTTTAAATTTTTCATCATTTTCTGCTGTTTTTCCACCCAAGTACAGCTTTACTTCCACAGGAGGCGGTCCCTGTGTTGGAAGCGTGCCTGAAAGCCAACGGTCGGGCCCTCCAGCAGCACCCCAGGGTGCAGCATCTGTCATTATGAGGTGTTTGGGTTTGCAACATGGAGCCAACATACATGTGTGCACATGTGTGTGCCTATCATAGCTGGCATTCCACACCTGCTAAGTCTGTTATTCTGTGTTCACCGGGCAGGATCTGGCACTTTAACTACAGTCAAGGCAGCAGGAATGCTCTCATTTATACAGTAGTGCTCCAATGGCATATTTAGTGTGCGTGTGCGTGTGCGTGTGCGTGCGCGAGACTGAACCCTCTTGTTGTGAGCTGATGACAGATTTGAAGACATGGTGTTGATGAGGAGGGGGTTTCGTCATTGCTTTGTAACGTGCTGGAAAATCCCAGCTTTGTCACGTTGGGGTTGCTTATGTTGAGCTTCTGACTTGATCTGCTGAAGCTTCCAGTTGTTTAAGCTCTCGTCTTTTAGCACTCATATTTAATAGACTGGCTAATTTCAGTACCAAGGACAGGTCCCTTTGAATGTCTGCGCGAGTGTGACTCAAGAGTTGCTGGAAAATGGCTCAGATGATCCAAAACAGGCAGCTGCCCCTCAGCTTCGAACCTCCAGGGGCCCCAAAAGTCTCAGATTCACTGTGTGTTGGTTGCCTTTTGTGACTAAAGCACAATATTAACTGGGTCCTGCATTATTATATAATCATTTTGCCCTTTTTATTTGTTCACATGGTGCACTTTCATGGTGTGTTTCATCAAATGATCACAAACTAACTGACATACAGAAAACCTGGGGCCACGTAGTATTCCAGTAGAGGAGTCCTGGTTGGTTTTGGAGCCTTTCACTCTGTGCCCACGCCAGACATCAACCCTCAGGGCCGCATTCTTCAACTTCACCCTGTCTCTGTCTGGAAAACACGACACTTCCCACCATTTCACTGTTGCATTTTTAAAAAATATGCAGACCACGTATCAACTGGAAGTCCTGTGGGAATGCCAGCGTTTTCACATAGACAACTATTATTCATCTGGGTGTTTGCAGGCTGTAGCTGATGTAGTGACAAAATGATTTTTACAGTTTTACCATCAGCTAATGCAGCCAAGTGTCTTACATGTTTAGATTTTATAAAAATCTGTGGTTTGGATTTCAGCTGTTTTTCAAGTCTCTCTCTACATCTTCTCACATTTAAGCAGAACGATGATCTTTTGCTACCAGATACACTCTGGTCTGTATTTTAATGTCAGCATAAAGAAAAAGAGAAGAACAAGACAGCAAGTGTGAAAAAGAGAAAGTGTTTGTGAATGAGCCCTTCCTCCTGTAAATATGTGTGTGTGTAAGCATGCTTTGTGCCTTTAGTGTGCCCTTGCATTACTGTTTTATTGAGCGGAGACCATGACATATCCGGTAAGGCTTTCACTTTAATGAGAACCTCCTTCCCCCGTTTTGCTCCACTCCTCCATCCCCCCTCCGTCTTTCAGATGACATCAGCGTTTCTGCTGATAGGCCTGCCATGCTGAAGGTCATTGACTAACACATCTATCTACATACGCTGTACAACTGTAATGAGGTTTTCTGTCTTGGTGCCTTGCAAGACACGTGTTTGTAATTATTCTGTAATTATAAGGGCAGCCTGTATTCTTACTGAATCATGTATTGAAAACATGCTACTTAACTAGTCTGAGATCATTTTGTGCCACAAAGGTGATGAGAAATACTCATGACGGTTTAGTTCACAGTTTAAACACCTCTGGGAGCAGAGCAATGTAATGTGCTCTACTCAACAGTAGGGGTTATAGAGGAATACAGTGTCAGTTCTGTCAACTATGCTTTATACTTTCCAGAGTAATTTTGTAGTACTGTGTGAAATTAGTCTTTTTAAGCTGTCACGGCTAACAAAGGCATGTTATTGAGGCATTAATAGCATATAATGATTTTCATCTGTTCTATTAGATTTAATACCTTCCACCATTGGTTCCTCAATAAATGTAGAGGGAAGCTGCCTCACATGTTTCTTTTATGAATTAAATACTTGCGGAAAAATTACCAGTCCATATAAGAACTTCAATGTGCTGGCTACATTTGTGGTAGCATCATGTGAGCTTGACATTTGTGTTTGTCACTTAATATAATTTTCATGAAATTATTGAAAAACCTGTTGTTATTAATGGCATACTCAACCTGCACAACGTTAATGTAAATGAGGGTGTCATCTTCGTAAATGTGCAATTTCTTGCACATTGTTCCTGTTTTAGGAAGTCAGAAAACAAAATGAGTTTCAGGACACCTTTCGCAAAAAATTCAAGACTCAACCAAAAGCACTTCAGTTTTAACAAAATAAAACACTTATAGAACTTTTTGGGGACCCCCAAGACAATAACTGGACTGTAAAGTCATGAGATAGGTCAAGAGTGCACAGCTTGGTGGCTTGTGGGAAACAACAAAAACAGCAGAGGGTCAGAGGAATGCAGTGGTTAACAAGAAGTTTGCAGTTTGTTAGTAGATTTCTCATTTACAGGACAAACATGGACTATAAGTACTAATGTTAATAGATTTATTGAGACTGAAACTGACCCTCGGAAGTAAAGCAGTAACAGGTACAAGACCTGAGGCATAGAACGATAAACACTAATTGAAAGTTAAGGTGAAAAGATGAGTTTTCAGCTTAGATTTAAAAGCATCAACAGAGTGAGATTGTCTGATGTCAGCAGGATGATTATTCCAGAGATGAGGGGCACCATAGGAAAAGGCCCTGCAGCCAGCTGACTTCTTTTTAACCCTGGGAATACACAGGAGCCCAGTATTTTGAGAGTGGAGCGCATGGGACGGGACATAAGGTTTAATGAGATCAGACAATTAAGAAGGGGTGAGCCCATTTATAAAAAGTCATCAGGAGCACTTTAAAGTCTGATCTGACATGGACAGGGAGCTAATGAAGGGAAGCTGAAATTGGTGTAATATGGTCAAATTTTCTAGTTTCAGTTAAGATCCTCGCTGCAGCATTCTGAACCATTTGAAGGCTGTTACTGTAGTTACAGTAATCCAGTCTGGATGAAACAAAGGTGTGAATTACTACAGAAAAGACCTAATTTTTGCGATGATGCGCAAGTGAAAAAAGGCGATCTTGGTGATTTCTTTAATATGCTGATCAAAAGACAGCGTAGGATCAAATGTGACTCCAAGATTCTTGGCTGTTAAACTTTGGGAAATCACACAGTTGTCGAGAATTACTATTATATCAGAATGTAGGAGCAGGAAATTACGTGGCATCCAGGATTTCATAGCGGATAAACAGACCTCTAGAGTTCTAATTTGAGCATCATCTTCTGCCTTAACAGGCACATACAGCTGAGTATCTCTGGCCAAGGTGTGAAGAAGGCTTCCTGAAATACATCAAAGCAAAAACAAAACAGGGCATGTAGTTTAAAGACTGGAAAAGGACACACGGTTGTTAAAATCAGTAAAAGCAGTAGTGACATATATACATATAGAATGACATTACAAACAAACAGAACATATAGATAGCAGCAGCAAAAAAAGAGTTTAGTGTTGACATGTGTATGTGTTAATCATCCAATGTTGTAATTGGTTACTGAAAGATCTCATAGTGTTTAGTTGTCTGATGGTGATTTGGAATTATATTCCACTCTCTTGAACCTCTGACAGACCAGGCTGACTGGTTAAAGGCACTTTTCCGCAACAGAATAGTGCAATCTCCTCTTGTAGATCCCCTGGTAACACAATTAGTATTGGTTCTTCGGTTGATAAGGGCTACAAGTGGCGGTTGGAGGCAGCACTCTTTCAGCCATATTATGACCTCAGCCATTGAACTGGTGAGCTTAGCTGCAACATCAGTGTTGTCTGCGTACATTAGGGATTCAACTTCAGGACAAACCAATGGAAGGTTGTTGATGTATAGACTGAATAGGAGTGGACCAAGAATAGATCCTTGCGGGACACCAGTAGGGTTGGATCGATAATTATTTATAGAAACTGACTGAGACCAGTTAGTAAGGTATGATTCCACCCATTTCACTGCACCATTAGAGAAGTTAATTTTTGATAGCTTAGTGAGGAGAGCTTTGTGATTGACAGTGTCAAAAGCTTTCCTGAGGTCAAGAAACACAGCATCTACAACACCACCCAAATCAAGTAAGGATTTTATTTTCTCTAAAAAGAGACAATTAGCCATCTCTGTTGAGTGTTTGGATCTGCATGAGTTGGAGAGACGCTGTCATTGAGATGGAAAATTATCTCTCAGCTACCCATTTCTCAGCAACCTTGGATACTGTCGGGAGGCTGATTGGCCCGATCATATCCAGATTATGCTCATGAATCAGAATATTTATCAGTAAGGCTTTGGTAGATAGTGACTTAATATTTATAAAACCCAATTTGAGGATCTCATTAGGGCTGCAGTTATCAATACTAGACGAACCAGTGGCGCTACAAGTAGATAATGTCTTAATTGGAACAAGATACTGTTTATTATTAATAAAAGGTTTCACGTGACGGTGAAGGGAAACAGCTCATCACGTGTCTGTAGTTACTTTGACCTGATGAAGTTTTATCAAATTAGATCTCCATGTGCCAGTGATACTCATCTAGTCGACACTGTGGATAGAAAAGGAGCTTTAATGTCACAGAAGCTGGTTTGCAGTTAAAAGGTTGACAGAGACACTGAACTACTGTAGATAACAGTAATTTGACTTTAAATTCAGTTTTACATCACTGACTTCTGTGGCGGTATTACCACACTTCATTTCTGAGGTACCGAACAATACTGTGCCTAAAATAATACAAAAATAAAATGGAATAAAATACCCAACAATAATATAAGATTAAAAACAATAACTATAATATTAACACCGCATGCTAGCATTAATAAAAAAGCTTTTTTAAAAAGACAAGTTTTGAGAAGTGATTTAAAAGATGCTATCAGTTAAAGTAAAATAATGTTAGGGTATAGGTTAAAGGTTCAGTATTTCTCATTTACTTAATACAAATATGCTTGAAAAGAGCTATTTTAAGTCTTTTGGGGCAAGTCAATCGAAACAGGTCCAATTCAGGCCTTTAAAAGAGATATCACCTGTTTTTATTCCACACATCTCTTCCTTGTCAAAACCCGTCGCCTACATTATCCATAATGCATCGCAACCGCCGACAGTTGGTCAAAGATTCGAATTTGCTATGCTAGTAGCGGCTAATGTAACTTTGAGCTGTTAGCCTCAAGCAGAGATGAAGAGCGGGCTACAGAGGTCTGGTAAGCTCACTTCTTTCGTTTTTATCAGGTCAGAAATTGAAATTTGAGAATATTTTTGTTGTCAAGTCAAGTCAGGTCAGTCCAAGTTGTTTTACCAGGTCAAAACATGACAAATAAGTCTTTAGGGAGTCAAACCTCAATTGTCAAGAAGAAGAAGAAGAAGAAGAGGTCAAGTCCTCATTTTTGTGACTTAAAGCTGCAACACAAACAGCGGCTCAAAAGGCTGCACAGTGTGTATGTGGCCATAAAAATGAATGAATGCTGCTTTAACTAAATTCCACAGCTCTGCTTGAAAGCTCTCCCTTTTGAGCTCTAAAAAACATTTTGGAAATATGGTTTCTTCAGATTTTTGTCATCTGTTCAAATTGTTGATTTTCCCAACAGGATAAATAAAATGTTTTGTATTGTTACTTTCAGGTCGGCTTTACTACTGCGTACTCTTTGCACACACTTTGACGGGCCATAAAACTCCAAGATTTTACATTTCGTCAGCGTGTGTTCGTATATTCAAAGTGTTTGTTTGCGTTCTGGTTTGGTTCAGCTGCAGGGACCCTCAGTCCAGGCCTGTGTGAACTTGGCTTTGAGCACTCGGGCTGTAATTTGTGCCTTCTAAAATTCCAAACAAAATGGCATGTGGCTCAACCTGCAATTAACATTTAAACCTCAGCATCATCTCCCCATGAGCAAGGCAGAGATGCTCTCCTCAATCACATACACTAACAAGAATATACAGTGTGTGTGTGTGTGTGTGTGTGTGTGTGTGTGTCAGAGACAGATTACATTACAGATTCAAAACNGTATTATAATTACATTTTTGGACCTACCTTTAATTTACAAGGCAGATTAGAGTAACTTGAAATAAGAGATAACTATAGCTGCAAGTAACGATAATTTTCATCATCGATTAATCTGTCGATCATTTTCTCGATTAATCGATTAGTTGTTTGGTCCATAAAATGTCAGAAAATGGTGAAAAATGTTAATCACTGTTTCCCAAAGCCTAAGGTGATGTCCTCAAATGTCTTGTTTTGTCCACAACCCAAAGGTATTCAGTTTACTGTCATAGAGGACTAAAGAAACCAGAAAATATTCACATTTGAGAAGCTGAAATCAGAGAATTTGGACACTTTTTCTTTAAAAATTACTCAAAACGATGAATCGACTATCAAAATAGTTGGTGATTGATTTAATAATTGACAACTAATCGATTTATCGACTAATCGTTGCAACTCTAGAGATAACATCTTCAGCATTAATGCAAATAAGACAAAAATCCAAGCAGATAAACTACAAAGCTGCGGGACTGTTGTGTCTGTTTTTGTGTTTTTACACGAGAAGAATAACTCTCTCTCTCTGCTGATATGAACCAGTGTCATTACGTTACCACCAAACATGCAAAACTTGACTCAAGTGTGTTTACATGTCAAAGCAGATGTTACTTGACCTTGTTACAGGAGAAAGATGGGGAGACAGAAGATGGTAGCAGTGATGGAAAATAAATATAATAGCAGCTTCACCACATTTAAAAAGTACTGAATTAAGTCTAAGTAGTAGTAGTAGTAGTAGTAGTTGTAGTATAATTTATATATTAAAAGTTGTTTTCTGTGTTTTTTTGTTACTTTCTTATTGAATAAATAAAACAGTTCTTATTGTTAAGAATGTTTCATATTAATAATTTACCTGTATGTTAATGTTGTAGAATCTACAATGTAGATGGTCTAATGATTCCACGCACTCCTGTGAATGTAAGACATTACATTTTATAGCTCATTATGTGTTCTGCACAAAAAAATCTTTATTCTGCTACAGAACTACAAACATCAGACAAATGTGGTGACATAAAAAGTCAAATAATACAATGTTAAACGAAGTATAGTAAAAGTATAAAGTCTCATATAATAGAAACACTCAAGTTAAGTGTACCTAAATTTGCAGGACTTGACTTAATTTTACCTGCCACCTGTTTATTTTTGTTTTTGTTTCTTTACTCGTATGGTCTGGTTTTAAAGTTCCTTATGGGGGCTTGTGCAGGTTTTGTTTTGATGTTTGCAGTGGATCCCATGTGTCAGTGTGTTTTATAATAGCTCTGATTCAATTTACCAATCAAGATCTAAACTGTGCTTAAGGTGGATAAACGATGCTACTACAAGTTTAAAGGCTTTTATTTCATTTATTAACAGTCCTCCTCTTCTCTCACCCCTCTCCTCCTCCTCCTCCTCCTCCTCCTCCTCCTCCTCCTCCATCAGCACCGTCTCTGATGCTGCAAGGCGTGCCGCGGCGCACCGGAGCCCCATGTGATACTGAAGGGAGGTGTTGGAGGTGGAGGGGGTGGGGGTGTCCTAAAAGAGTTTGCTGGTCCTCACTCTTCATCACTCCAGATCCAGGCCACCCCGGGGCGGAGCTGCGCTGTAGAGCTCGTAATTTGGACGCGTTGGGATACTCGCTTGCTGTAACGCAGTCGTGCTCTCTTGGTCGCGGAGGCTTTTATTTTTTGAGACCGATCGTAGCCAAAGAGTTCACCTTTGTGATTGTTCGCCATGGGAGCAGAGAGCTCAGTGCAGCGGGACGGGAAGAGCCAGGAGGATGCCTCAGCTTCAGCCTCAGCCTCCGCTGGGGAGCTGAGCACGGAGGTGAACGTGCTCCAGGAGGGGAGCAGCGCGCTCGACAGCAAGGTACAGCCGACACTGAGGCTCTTTGATCCCTGTCAGACCTCCCTGCGCACTGGGCACGGAGACATATTGTCACGTTTCTTCATGTAGTGGCGTATATTCTGCTTCCTGCTGCCTGCTCATGCTCCAGTTCTTTTTATAGTTTACCTGTGTGTTTGCAAACATACCTGTCCTCACCCTCCTTCTCTTCTCCCCCCTCCCTCTAAATTTTGTGCGCATCAGTAACGTGCTGCAGCGCACAGGCTCCATGTGCGCCTGACGCTGTTTTTGCTGAGTAATGGGTCGAGTTGTCTGCAGTCCCGCAGTAATAAAACGCCAGCAGCTCAGCCTAGTCCAGATTTACATCCAGACAGGCCACCTGGGCTCAGCAACCACCACATTTGTCCTTTTGACAGTTCTGGATCTTTTAGGGGAAGCACAGGAGAGCAGTGAAGGATTGTTGAATCAGACTGTAACACACTGATAATAACAGGTTCACATGTGACTCATGATTTCACTCCTTTTATCGTGCACTTTTCATGTTTTTATTTCCAAAAGAATGGAGGTTTTACATTAGTTTTGCTCACTAAATCAAAAATAATAATCCTATAATACATTTCAAACCAAAACTGTTCCTCCAAAAGGGACAGTATGTTTTTAAATGTGCACATATCTAAAGTATAAAACAAGGTAAGAAAAAAATCACAGCAAAAATTCTGACAGATTAAAACACACACAAAGAATCATAAAGTTGTGACAGATGTAGGTGTGTCATGTGGCTTCCTTTGAAGAGTAAACATCAAATAATACAAAAAAATAGTAAAATCCTACAAAAAAGTGAAATAATATGTGAAAATAAACATAATAACCAGAAATATTGATTTACTGATTGATATCATATGTATTATTATATCATATCAGTGTGATATCATAGGTCACAATTAACTTAATAAAGAGAATAAAGTAGCTTTACACAAAAAATCTTATCAAAATGTCCATTTACTTTCAGCTGTATAATGTAGTAATTTCATCATTATTCTGATTTTTATTTTGTCCTGTCCTCTGCTGATGTGTTCCAGTCAACATTTTGACCTCGGGACAGTTTGACAAACCATTAAAGAATAATAGATTAAAACACTGTCAGCATATTTGGAGGGAAGACCCAGTGTATAAACAGTGACCTTTAATTTATATGACGTGTCAGATAGCTGACAGCCTGTTTACCAGCCCCAGTTGAAGTACAGGACACTGTGAGCACTGACACTTTACTGATAAAGAACACCAGATTATAAAGTTGTTTTATACTCAATTAACCGTTGTTCTTTTTCTCTACATTTTAATTTAAATAATACAACAACTAAACCTTTACTTGTAAAAGTTGACGTGCCCTTTTCATTTCCTTGGCTGTGCAGTATGTCGTGGGCAGCTGCCATCATCTGGGGGGGATCTTGCCGACTCTGCACTGTTACCTCGGTGTAAATTGCTCAGCATTGTGTGAATGAATATTTGGAAAGCGCCTACTAATGACTATGTATGTTTCACCACCTGCTCTATTCACGCCTCGTATAACCTATTGGATTTATTGACTTTTTTATAGGCTGGAGGTCAACGGGTCAGATTTTGTGGTCCGTCTCTCCTCCTGAAAGGTCAGCGGAAAGGTCAGATGACACTGAGGGAGACACTAAGTGAGACAGAAAGCACAAAGGGCTTAACGCAGTCAAGATTTGAATCGTAGCACCATTTGTTCATTCTTGTACTTCCTTAAGAATGTTTTTTAGATGCTGGCATGTTTGTGCGGTTGTTTTCCAGTGAATTGACTTCATCTTTGTGGCAGTTAGATGTTTTGTTAAGCCTTGAGCTGTTGTGTGATGTGAAACGTTTCAAGGCTGCTTGTCTGACTTGAGTACGTCTATTGTGCTCTGTGATTCCAGCTGTGACAGGGGGAGGTACAGATCGTGTGCTCAGACTCACGTTTCTACCACTGACAAGATGTCTCTCCGTGTAGCAGGTTATGACTGCTCTGTCCTTGGCGTCTGTCAGCCAAAATACATGCCACAGTCATGTTGTTTGTTTGTTGTTCCACATACTGTTGTTAATTTTCTTAACTAATCAATAAAAACAGGAAATCAGCAGCCAAAGCACTGGGATTTCAGAGGCATCATGTGTAGAAATATGAGAAACACATAAATTCTCCAAGCCACTAAACGCATTTATTACTCACATTTTCTTTGTCAAATTGAGTTAAGTCTGTGGCGCAAATTTTAATTTAATCTAATTTCAATAATAACAATCTAATAATCCAATAACACCTCTGTACTTTTACTGAAGTAAGATTTCAAATGCAGGAGTATTTCTACATTGCGGTATTGATACTTTTACTTACATGTAAGTGAGTACCACCACTGTACCTTGTGTAGCTGCTGTTTAGGCAAAATCTGACGGCAAATCTGTTAAACAATTGTGAAAAGTAAGGAAACCATGAGATTTCTGTTCAGAAAACTCCTATTTTAACATTCAAAACCTGTAACCGTTTTTGCCAAGCACAGAGGAGGACCATGACCTTGGGTTGTAGCGCCAAGTATTTTATTCCTGAACCATCTCAGAGAAAGGGAGGAGTAGGCGGAAAACTGCAGATACAACTGTGCCATGTTTTCTCTGTAAGTGATACACATTTATCTAAAATGAAAACAGTGATTTTGAAGCCACCGTCAGATTAAATGGTAAACATAGACATTAAAGTCATTAAAGTAGACAAAGAGTTCCTGAAGTATGGATGGTGTGTTTTGTGGAGAGAAAGGGTGGAGTGCGTGCGTGTTTGGATAGTGACGGTGTGTGCTTGGTCGAGAAATATCCTCGTCACTCCACAGAGGAATTATAGCAATGTCTCTCTCTCCAACACCACCGCTGACCCGCCCTCCTCATACCTCTCTGTCTCCGACAGCCTCACAAGTGCTAATAAATAAACACACAATCACATTAAGGTCATAATACAAGCGGGTCTTTACATGGATTACAGAGGCCTGAGTCACTCTCCAGAAGGTCGTGTTGTTGTGACTTACAGAACAGAAAACATTTTATTAACGCTACAAAATATGTTAATTCAACTCATTTAAATAATTGAGAATGTTTTCAAGACATTTCGCTTTTATCCCAAAATGTTGCCTTTTCCCACCACCACTAGATATTATGCACTCTATGACCTGTGTGACACGTAACTACAAAACAAGGAGATAAATCATGCAATAAGTTATCTTTACGCCAATTTGGCCTTAATCAAGATTCATGAGTTACAATAATCAATAATCAGTTTTTCATTAGTTTATTGCAATGGAATTATTAGACTTTGTTTATACTGTACTTTTATTTCCCAAACAGACATCCAATGTCACTACTGAATCTCTGAAATCTCTTCTCTCTTTTTCCCAGAAGCTTCTTTCATTGCTGGGTTCATCTGCTGTTCACACAAGTTGTAGGTCTCCTTTGGAAGTCTTTCAAACTCTGTTCAAATGTGACAGGACCATTATGGATAAAGCTGCAGAGCTTGCACAATATTTTGCATCTGTTACGTAATGGGTGATGTGGGAAGTTCACTGCAACATGCTGTTTATCTCTCTTTTTATCTGATCATCAGTGTGGGGGGAGAGCAATTCTCAGATTCTTGCAAAAGTTTGCAAAAGTCTCAAAAAGCTAGAGTTATAGTTCTGCAATTGTGCAAAGATGCACATAAACATCTCTGCAGATCTACGCAGAGGAAGGTTCTGTGGGTAACTGTAGGTTACGTGGTTCGTGATCCAGCGCATCAAAGAAGCAGATTGGTGTGAAACAAAAATAATATGTTCATAATTGTACAAGTATGTATGTCAGAAATAGCCGCGTAAAATGTCTCTGAACGGCACCTGCTTACCGACAGCCTGGAGAGGCATGTCACAAGCAAAAATACCACACATTAATCCCCGAAAAAGGGCTTGATGTCATGGTTCCAACGCAGGTAATCAATAAATATTGAGCAGAGCATTCACAAACTGTTAAGTGTTTCCAGAGAAATGCTGTAGTCTTTAGTCTGGTAGTGTGATATTATACTGAAAAAGGTGATGGCACACAGTAAAATGACGACTTCTCCATCTACAATCACAGTGTTTCTATTGGCTGATCACGCACATCCACACATTTAACGTTAAACACAACTCTCTTGTGATGGTTAGTATGCTAAAATACCCCGCCTTTACTGCCTGCCTGCAAAATATCTGATTTTATTCACACTTAAAGAGTAATGCAACACTACACTAAATTCCACTTCCCTTACCCCTGTGCACCTGTAATTGCGCCCAACAGTGATGTCACAGTGTACTGACACACCCTGGAGTACACTTGTCCGTCACTGCAGCAAGGAGAGAAGTTAAAAGACTCAAGATAACAAAAACAAGATTTTCTGCAGGTTTTAAGTTGCTCTTTAAGCCACTTAGAAAATCTTAAGGTAACTAGAGAGACAATATAAATATAAACATGACCAACGCGTACAATTGGTATAAAAGGATTAAAGTGTGAGGTTGCTTCTTCTCTCTCTGCCTCTTCTTTCTTAATTTCTTAATCCACTTCCCTTTCTTGCAGCACAGCTAGACAGGAGCTTTCTGTAAATACACTGTTACTGTTATGAAACGACAGTAAATGTCGTGTGCATTCACTCACATCCTCTCTCGACTCACAAATGACCAATAGCAGACACACCACAAATAGCCGCCCGAGTCCTGCATCACATGTCGGGTCCTCCACCCATCACAACAGCAGCGACAGGTGACTCCAGTGATCCAACATCATGTTATGTAATGTAATGCGTGCTGATTAAGGCTGGTACGTTCCTGTATAATGAGCTGCAGCTGATCAGACGCTGCCGTGGATCTGATTATCCTGTTTAGCAGAGAGAGAGAGAGAGAGTGGAGGGGGAGGCGGAAAGGGTCAAACAGAGGATCCATTGAGGATGGGCCGGGACGGGGACAAGCCGGGGGCCCCCGTGTGCACCAGCCCAAAACAAGAGGAAGGAACCAACATGGGGAGGGGGTGGAGCAGCATTTTGGGTGGGCAGGGGAAGAGGGGCCGGGTGTGGAGCCCAGAGAGAGAAAAGTTTGAGAAAGAGAGAGAGAGAGAGAGTTGGAGGGGAGACCCGCCAGGATGACATAAAGGCAGATGAATCAGCCGATTGTTCCCTCAGTGCTCCCTCCTGCCTGATTTTAAAAGGACGCTGATGACAGAGGTGGAGTGAAAATGGGCTCAGGTTAAAAAAAAAAGGAGCAAACTCAGTGGGCTAGTGTTGAAGGTGGAGGTATGGGAATTCCTCTGCCCCAAGTCTGATCACAAATCTGTAGAACAAAACTAAAATAAACTCGATTTGTTTTTTCAGTCTGCAGTTAACAGCTAACTGCTTTGTCTCAGTGATTTCCAATCAAAACCTACATATACTCTGTATCAAGCAAGGAATGCAGCTTCAATCATGACTAATATACTAAAATATTGTACATAAGGAGAAACAAATACAACAACCTCAAAGCTCTTTTTTTTATTGACATGCCCTGAGCTGTGTTGCTTTGTATACTGGTTTGTTAAATTTAATATTCAGAGTTTCCAAAGCTTTGTTTTAGATAAAGTAGACCTTTAGTTCAGTTAGTTTAGTTACATTTCTGCAAAATGCAATAAAACCATAACCAGACTGAATCTAAAATGTTTGGTTTTAGTGGAGAAGAAGAATCCACAAATGATGAAGAGGCCCAAATTAAAACTGCTTACACTTTATATGCAAGCAGATCTAAACTTGCAAATGTTGTCTGGGAAATCTTAATAAGAACATACTTTCCTGTTGGTCTGTATCAATCAGTCTATACCTTCTGTAGACTGATCATCATCTGTGCATCATAGTAATATGAAATAGATATTAGAAAATTAATTTACTTATTTACTATTATTTACCAGCCAAGGGGTAGTGTAGGTGTATCTTTATCATGGAAACCAGCACGTGTCAACAGTGAGTTCAGTGAGTTTTGTCAGAGGAGTTGAAGTAACTCAATCAATCGAGTTAGAGCAGAAAGTCAAGTGACTTTAAAACATTTAAGCATGAGGGAGTTTGCCATTGGCAAAAAAAGCAAACTAAACCTCCAAACTGTCATTTCATTCTGCATACTGTTAACTTACAGCAGAGCTTTGTTTATAAAGAGTAAAGATACATTTTTTTCTCTCTGAAATGTATCGTCTAAACTTGTATTTCTTATTATCATTGACTGTAAAAGCTTTGTTCACTGTGATAAATTATACATCTGAAGTCGCAAAATTGGTAAAAATGTTCCAAAACATCAAACTAACTGCTCAACCAAATATGTCCAACTGAAATAGTGTAAAGTTTTGTTAAATGGCCTACAACAGATAAATAACCGCTCTGTAAACTGTCCATGGTGAGTTTTTCGTCTTAAAAGGAAATCAAATTCACGATTCTATTTTCTCGTTCTTGTTGTTGAGAAACAGGAAGTGGCTTTCTGCTAATTAATCAGTCCCCCAGCCAGCTTCCTGTCTTCCATCTCTCAGATTCACTGCCATCACAGTAGAAAACAGACGTGTGTTTGAGGATGTGAAAAACCAGAGCTCTTTTGTTCCTCTCCCCTCTCCGCTCCCTAAAAATTAGACCTCACTCCAGTAGTTTGATCTAATCATGAGTCCTCCACAGGACAATATCAAGTCCCAAAATGGCATCAGCAGCAAAATGTTACATAATGTTTTGAAAGATGATATTTCTTTCTGTCCACACTGCTTGTTTTTATTTTTGAGGTGTCTGCGGTGCTGCCAGCTCACTTATCCATGAAATTGTTTGCACTGCAGCAGAACTGCAATCATTTTTTTCATCTTTTCACAAAATAATCCAGTTAACTCCAGAAATGAGAGAACATTGACAACACCAAAAAAAGTTTAACTAACTCATCTGTGTTACATAAGGATGTTCATGTTTTGCTTAAAAACCTGGTTGTTACTGTTAGTTAACAAATTCTGTTCAGATCCCACTAGTTTCAACTTTGATCCCTCAAAAATGGAGAATTGTGTTTATTTTTCCCATGACTCTGCAGTATATACTACATGTATGTATGAACTGAGACTGTAAATCACCATGTTACATCCTAATTCATGTGGTTTAGGGCAGTGGTTCCTAACCTGTGGGTCACGGTAGAAACATAAATCTGAGGGGTCATGAGATGATTAACAGGACAGAAAGGCTGAAATATTTCTGCTACACAAAAGTTTATTTACTCAGTATTTCCTTTTATTTTTCTGTATTTGTTGTCAAATTCTGGATAATTTGAACTCTTCTGGGCCTTTCAGAGTTCTTCTTTTTGAACAAAGGGAGAAAAAAAAGACTTATTGGTTACAGGTTGATATTTGTGCTTTGTTTGGGGTCACAAAACACTGTGTTTGAGCGCACTGATAATACTGAGGTGCCAAAGAGATGAAAGAAAAAGAGGTGGACTGTTTCAAATGTTGACGTGTTTGTTGTGGTGCCATGCTCACATCGAGGCTTATTTTGGAATTGCGTTAACACAAATTGGAAAATGGCGGCCCTTTATTCAATTTACGAGTGAGATTCACTTTTCTACAAACACACCATCCAGTGTCAGTGCTTCCCCCTCGTCAGTATTGCTGGTGGAGGTGTGAAGAGGGGTTTTCCGCCCTGAGAAGCGTCCTGTAGTAATAATGTGTTATTGGATATGTGAGGTCTGGCCAGCAGGGCTTGGCCTGTTCTCTGCCCCACAGGGACTGTTACAGCTACTCTGTCCCAATCAATCATTATGATTGGAAGACTCTGCCACATCAGCGTCCTTATTATGCTGCCTTTCTTTATTGCTTCACCAGTTTAGGTAGCCGAAGGTGGCAAAGAAGACTGGAAGGTCCTCAGAATCAAACGATTGTTTGATATTTTCCTCAAATAGCAAAGGATTACTTCGACATTACAGCCTCTTGAATAAATGAGGATATGTCTCCTTGTATAATTAGATTGTGATCATGCACAGAATCTGATTACAGTGTAATTACTTTGTTCGTCTCTCACAGAGAATGCTCTGAATAGTTCAGACATGAGCTACTCCTTTTTGGCACGTCATCTGTGCATGAAACAGATGAAGGTGTTTACTTCCTTGCCAGTGCCTTTAAGTTAGAACTGATGAGGCATCCATTTTCATCTCAAACAGGGAGTTCTGTGGTTTTTGCATATTCAGAATAATAAAAAAAAAAGATGTCTCCTTCTGTTTAAGTCTGTGCTCGCTCCTCACTGCGACACTGCTCAAAATAACCTCCCTTACCTCCATTACGTCATGAGTCCTCTGTGGACTCGCTCACCCATCTTGCCTCTATATTCTTTCGTCCTCTTCTCTTTTAGATTCATGATTCATCGTTCTATCTCTCCACGCACCTGTTAGCTCTCGCTCTGCACTCTGTGAAAACAAGAGTGGAAACGCACCGGGTTTTCTCCATTTTGTTTGAATTTACTTCTTGCATCTGCTGAGAGAAAATGGCTCTTTCCTGATCCCACGTTGTTTATGTTGTTTATGTTGTTTATGATGCACCGTTACTGTTGTAACTACCCTCTACAAGTTCTTCGTCTTCTGGTGTTTTTCACCACCAAACAGCTTCAGGTGCATGACCACGAACATCTGGACTGGAGTATCGCTTACCTTGATCTGCATGTAGCCAAAACAAAAAGACTTAAGAAAAAGTGTATTAAATTGCTCTTAAATTTTATTCTGATATGAGACGCTTGATATTACAAGTGCAAATGGCAGATAAGAGATTTTACGGCATGTTTAGTTCTGCCGCTGAAGATTATTTATTATTTTCAAAACCACAAGAGGTCACTTGTCAGGAAAACACTAACAAACCATCCTGTTGTTTTTCTGGTGAGAACAGTCTCTTGTCGGCTAAAGAGCCTTCTCCCTACATTGTTGGGTTTTCAGCCTCACAGGGCTCCGTAAGGTATTTTATTTAGGGCTGTAAGAGGTAAAAAAAACTTGTTATTCATAGTGCTCCTCATCCCCTCCCTCATCCTCTCTTTCATGAACCTGTTCACCCCTCTTGCTGCCTCCCTCTCTGTTTTTTTGCACATCCATTTTTCATCAGCTCTGGTCCTGATGCAGCACTAACTGCCTCACAGAGCAGAGTGGAAGATGTGTGAAGTCATGATGTGTGTGTTTTGTACTGGTGTGTCAGTGGTGCTGGTGGGAGTCGGAGCATTTGAAGGACAAACAGTGAATCATAGCTTCAGTGCAGCTGCTTTCTTGTACTACATACTCATGTAGGACGGTATAGCAACTCTAACCTCAACTGTTGAGAGGTCTGAGATTTACCGTATTGACCAAACACACGACTCGTATATCACAATCCCCGTCCAATAACAGTAAAACCCATTGACCTGAAAAACTGAGAGCAGTGGTGGAAAGTACTTACTCAAGCACTGAACTTAAAAGCACTCTAAGGAGTTTTTAACTGTTTAACTGGTTATGAAACAGTCTCAATTTAATACCGATGCCTCTGTATGACTTACATAAGAAAACGAGACCAACAGCGAGAAGACTGGCTATTTCTATTAGTTTAGTTATTAGTTATTCTTTATTCCTGTCCCCGGTTCGGATTTTTTCTCGAAATCAGATGAAGCGATTTACGGCATGCAATGTCTCCCATACATAATCTCTACTTGGGCGGCTCGGCACAGCGGGCTGGTGGCAATGGCTGCACTAGGTCTAACCTGTGTAACGGCAGCAACAGAAAGTTTGCTGATCCAGCATGGAGTCAGGGCGGTCTGGAATCAGACCTCTGGCACTACAGCCGCTAACTGAAGGTCCATCTCCGGAGCTGCCGCACACTCTTCTCCTGGCGAAGTAGTCTCCTAGCGGCGGGGAGTGAGGCGAAGGGAACAGGTAACCTAATATTAGGTGTATGAACGGTACTAAAACAAACTTTACTTTGTTTCCCCATCGTCATATTATAGTTATTAATCTTACATAGCCACAAATAGATACATTATCTCATCCTTGCATCCTGCATACAGCTGTGTAAAAAGAAAAACAGTATTAAAAATAAGTTGCGTCTTTCTTTCACGCACTTCCAAAACAAATGCACATGCAAGCCAGATCAAGATCTTTCTGACATGAGGTGGTGGTGAAACGCTACCGCTTTTGTCCACAGGGACTTCCAAAATCAACACAAAATGAAAAGTTCCTTAGAATTGCTTTAAGTATCAAATGCCTTCGATAGGTCAATGAAGAGGGTTGCACATTTTTGCCCTTTGTCAAGAGTATTTACAATGTCATTTATGACTAGAGAGGCTGCAGAGATTGTACTGTGGCCAGATGTGAATCCAGATCGATGGGGGGTAAGAATGTTATTCATGGATAGAAAAGTGCACAATTGCAGATTTCCCAGTGATTCTAGCACCTTTGCCAGACAGGAGAGTTTGGAGATTGGTCCATAGTTATTCACATCAGTGGAGTCACCTCCTTTAAAAAGCGGTAAAACATGTGCAGTTTTCCAAACATTCGGAACAGTCCCAGTAAAAATTGATAGATTAAAAATATGTGCTACTGGCTTTGCAATCAGTGGGGCAGCCAATCGTAAGAGACTAGGATCTAATTGATCCTCCCCCATGGATTTCTTTGTGTTTATGGTGAGTAAGGAGTTCAGTACCTCCTCTTCTGTAAATTCCCTGAAGGAAAAGTGAACTCCATGATCAGATGGGCTAGTAGCAGACCCATAGCTGTGATTAGTTTGTTCATTGTAACCTGCAACATCGTCTGAGTTCACAAAGCTATTCCCTGACGCTGCAAAATGTCGATTAGAGATATTAGCCATTTCTTGTTAGTCAAAAACAGGGCCACTCCCAGAAGAGATGCACTGAGGGAAAGATGGAGCAGGAGTGGATTTCAGTGAATTCACTGTTTTCCAAAATTTTGTGGGGTTGTGTTCAGTATCGATTAACAAAGTTGTAAAATAATTTGATTTTGCTTTCTTTATTAAGGCAGAGCATTTATTTCTCAATTGTCTAAAATGTTGCCAATCACTTATTAGCAGTATTTACATTTATATGTAAATTCATCAAAGTAATAAACCAACAATATTATACAGAGTGATATAACACTGACAGGGTCCATTCTGCTGCATAATATGAGTACTTTCGCCATAATTGCTTAAGTACTTTTACTCCCGTTCCGAGTGCAGGGCTTGTAGTGGAGTATGTTTATGTTGTGGTATTGCTACTTTTACCTAAAGGATCTGAACACCACAGGCCACATGGAGCTCCATCCCTGAAATCATCACTTCACTATATATACTGTACATTTTTTGGGGTAAACTCCCTCTAAAGGTGTGTTTCCTTCAGCAAACCTGTCTCCCAAAATGTACATTTATATACGATTAATTTGTACCAGCAAAAAGATTTTGAGAGAAATGTAGTGGCCTCCAGATTATGTTGTTTTATCAACATAATGAGAAAGCCTTTTTAATGAACATATCTGCAAAATGTTCATAGACTACATATTTGATTTAATTTCCCTTCAATATCAGCTATGGGCAATTCATGTTCACGATTCATGTTCTTACGGTTATGTTTAGGCAACTCAAAGCACTTTGTTAAAATGAGGAAACATTTGTGGTTAAATAATAAAAAAGTCAACACTAACTGCATGAGACAGGACGCAGCGTAGCACATGAAACAAATCCCGATCTCCCTGTATAACCGTAATGTTTTTAAAGACAGAGTTGCCTTTATGGACTTGATTTTCCCCACATGAATACACATTTAAGGTTTATGGCTCTAACTAAAGATGGAAGATATCCGAAAATGCAAAACATGTCACTTCCTCTAACAACTAAACTGTGACTGGAGTGCTTTCGTGACACACTCCGTGCTGTACTGTATATACTGTTGCATTTATTAGGAAGCCCAGACCATCCTCTCTTAGAGGCTTTTGATCTTCTCTCTTCAGGTCAGAGGTACAGGGTTCCCAGAGCAAAGCGCAATAGATTTAAATTTTCCTTTGTCCCAAGTGCAATAAACACCCTTAACTTGCACAAAAGGTAATTGTTACCTTGCACCTATGCACTTTTTTGCTCACACTTAGCTCTGTAGCACTTTATCTTATCCATACATCTTTTTATAGACTTTATTGTTGTACTGTTATGTGTGTACTGCCCTAGTCATTGTTTATCTGTGCTCTGCTGCAAGCCAAATTTCCCCCAGTGGGACAATAAAGAACTGAAGTGAACTGAACTTCAGACTCCGCTATAAGTGGTGTCTTATGATGCCCACTGCTGTTTTAGGATAATTAGAAACATACAGCACAGTGAATCAAGTGGTCACTGCTTACTCATTTGAGGCGAATGGAAGTGTTGTTTTAAACGGCAAACAACTTCTTTATTGAAACTAAACTACCTCCTCCACAAATGCTACAGTGCAGTATTTCCCAGAGAAGCCTAGCTGCCTGGACATAAACAGGTTTAAAATAATCTGCATGATTTACTGAGACCTCAAGACACCATGACATAACATGTGCTTGTTTGTGCCATTCACATTTGATAGACTAGATAACTGAATTAGTTTAAAGCCGATATACTGTTCCTGCTCTTTTAAGCAGCCGAATGAAAGTAATGAGATGAGGAGAACAACACTGAGGAGTTGGTTGTATTCTGGCAATAAAACAGATCTCTATCTGAAGCTGATTTCTTTCACATGTCTCTTTTAACTGTGTTAAAATCAAATTACACCCAGCAACATGTGAGTAAAACTTGGATAGAAAGACGTGACTAAGGCTTCCTCTGAAATTCCTCATGTCTGACTGACAGGTAAATATCTGCTCCTGCGTATTAATCAATAGTTTCATATTAACAATGGATCAAATTACTGCATGTAATGTGAAAGGGGTCACTCCAAGTGACAAGCCCACAGATAAGTATCACCTGTCTCCTCAGTTCCTCTCACCTCTACAGGCAGTTTTAGTGTCTTTTAGCTCAATGTTTTGATTTTCTGGCCCTTAAACTTGAATCTCATCGACTTTTCCACCTGCAACAGGCCGCGGTTTTGTGAAAACACTACAGTCCAGCACCAACAAAGTTACGGACTGTCTGTAAAGATTCTCAGTCATCTAGATCATAGGGTATGTAGAAGTGCTAAGTCAAAGGCAGCTGGACTTGCTGTCGATTTTTAAGACATTTTATTTTTCTTAAGACTTACCACTTGATAAGGAGATGGTGCAGACCAAAACAGAGCTAAAAGGAGAGTAAGTATTGGACTTATGTTCGCCTGGTGGCAAAAGAAACTTGACTCCAGATGAATGTTAACGTTGCTGGATGTGTAAATAGGCAACTGCTAATATGAGGTGATAATATGTCAGTTTTGTGTTTACATATTTTTCCGCTTCCCCCAAGTGGCCAAAACATCGATTAACACAGTTTTAATTTAATTGGATAAACCAAATACATGTTTGTCAAAGCCAATATAGTTGTTTTTTTTATTAATTAATATATCCATGAGTATAGTTAAAAGCACTCTAAGGAGTCTTTAAGTGGTTATGAAACAGTCAAAATGTAATACTGATGCCTCTATATGACTTACATAAGCAAATGAGACCAACAGCGAAAAGACTGACTATTGCTATTAGTTTCTAATAGTTATTCTTAATGCCTGCCACCGGGTTGGGGTTTTCCGTGAAATCAGACAAAATGGTTCTGGGGTTTGCTCTGCCGCCCGCTCTCCTCCCGGAGAAGTAGTCTCCTCGCAGCGAGGAGTGAAGTGGAGGGAACATGTAACCTGACGTTAGGTGAAAAACTACCGCCTTTGTCCACAGGGACCACCAAAATCAACACAAAATGAAAAGTTCCACAGAGCTGCTTTAAGTATCATAAAACACTGCTGTTGAGAAATGTTGATCAGCTTGTCGGGTTGTTCTGCTGACATTGCCAATAAAGTGTGTGAAAAATGAGGCAACTTTCACACCGTCTTTGTATTTTCATACAGATTTTGCACCAAGTAGTCTATGCAGTAATTACATTAATCCAAGAAAATAAAAGCAACCCTGAACCTTCAGCCTTGAAGACAAACTTAACTAGTTTATTGACACATTGACACATATTTCATAGTGTAACAATACAATTGTATCTGCACATAAACAGAAAAACATGGTCATGTTGCAACATCTTCAGGAAAGTATGCAACATAACTAAGACTGAATTTTCCGTACTAATAAATCATAGATCATGTGCCCAGAATTGTCCAAGTTATCTCTTCTCTTCACTGTTTTTACTCTATTCTGAACTTCTGAATCTCTTGCCACCGGAGTACAGATTTCAGCTTTAAGACACAATATGTGCTGCTTCTCAACCACATACACAAACTATCCAAAAATACCTGACTTTGGAAACTGTTCTTCAAACTATTTGGATAAAATGACATATTTAACCCTGAATGTTGTTTCTCTTCCAAAACTTAGATCAAATATATAGATATTAGTAGGGCAATAATCTGAGAGTAATTTGAGGCCTAAAGCCAAAAAAAACAGTCTGGTTTAAGTGTCTCACTAATTAAAGCCACGTTTATAATGTCTGTGTGCGTTCCAGACACCCCTCTCACTAGTCATCTTCTTTTCTCACATATGACTCTGGAGCTCAGATACTTATCGGGGCTCAGAGATATTTAGAGATTCATGACAGGAGGGTCAGCGAAGGGGGTGGAATTGTTATTTCAACCCAGTTAGAGAGGCAGGCCCGTGGGGTCAAACGCTGGCCAGTGTGGCCTGATTATGATCGTGTCCTGGGGGGTCTGTCCTGCGACCAGGCTGTTGTTGTTGTTTGGCTCAGTTTGCTGTTCAAGTGTAGCAGCCGCACAGATGAAGGGACGGGGGTGATGAAAAATAGACAAATTGTGGGAGGTATAGAGGCTTCGGGTTAAAGGGTTAGTGATGCACTGATGTAGGTAGAGGAGGACAACCTGGTTTTATCTGTTGTCTTAAAATGGCAGCTAACAGGTGTGTGGCTCTGCAGCTTCAGGGTCACTCTGTCTTTTGGTTTGTATTTCTTTCTACTTTGTCTCTTCCTCTCTCACACATGAACACACACATACTTGAGTCTTGGCTTTTCATCCCTCTGCTGTTTTATTTATCTAATTCAATGTCCCTCAGGTTCTCTTCTCACGTCATGTATGTGAACCAGGCTGAAATCAAATACAGCTGACAGTCATGCAAACAGACTGATGTGGTCTCCAGGGCTAAGAAGTAGTGGACCACGCATGTATCATGGAATACCATATCCT
Organism: Oplegnathus fasciatus; assembly: GCA_003416845.1. Lineage (NCBI taxonomy): Eukaryota > Metazoa > Chordata > Actinopteri > Centrarchiformes > Oplegnathidae > Oplegnathus > Oplegnathus fasciatus. Next base: position 1,562,645 of record NTHP01000019.1, on the reverse strand, counting down.
TGCAAAGTTAGTTTCCAATGACATGGTCTTACATATTTTTTAATCACTTTGAAGCCTCTTACATTATAGGTAAAATTAAAAATATATATAATTTCCTTCAAATTTCATGAAAATCAATCAATTATGTCAATTATAGCCAGCATTTTGGGGCAAATCCAAGTCAAGTTTTAAGTTTTCAAAAGGAAATTGCAAGTGTTTGAGGTCTCTGACTGATGACCATTACAGTAAAATGACATTTGAACAGCTGTGCTGTGTTAGAAGTGTTTTATATAACTGAATATATAACTGAATATATAACATGAGGCATTTTCTGTGGACCAAGAAGACTTTTTTCTCAAAAAAAAAAAAACGTAGAGAATGTGCTAATTAGCTAACGTTAGCATACTAAAACGTTAAACTAAGATGATGCTAAACCTTACACCTGTTTAACACGCGCATGTTAGCACTGTCACTGTGACCATTTTAGCATGCTGATGTTAGCATTCAGCTCAAAGTGTTGCTGTGGAGGACTTTCAAGGTGGCCAAACCCCATACTGTTTTAAAATCATCATATCATGAAGTTTGAGTAATACAATCCGGAACTGGTAAATTTTATTTTGTCAAGAACTGAAGGACACTTTTTAACTTTCAGCCAAACACCAAACTGAATGGACCTTCATCCATTAAAGATAAACTCATAAAAACATTGGCAGCCACACTTTTGGACGCAAACACAGTGAGTACGAGAGATTTACCATACAGCTTGTGTCTGTGTGTTTGCCAGTGAAGAGTTGACAGATTTAATGTAATGGATGCCTCTCTTCCTGAAGCCACCATAAATAAAATCGAACAGTCGAACCTGATCTGAGAAAAGAGGAAATGCTTACTTTCCATATTATAATGAATCTGGATATGACTTGCAGTCAGATTCAGCCCCATCCAAATGTTTGAGGGGTTACTGGGAATTTAGCTCACACAAATTTGCCAAAAAATTGTTTATTTTAAGGAGCATGATTTGAACTAAGACTAACAATCTATATGATTGTGATTCAGGACTTGTTTGACTTTCTTTATTTCACTTTAAACTGCTCTGGACTGCACAAACACACGCATATGCACACACACACACACACAGAAGCACAGGTACCCACAGTCTGAGCACCTGAGCAGAGTTAAAGGATTGTGGAAACAGTGAGAGTGCTCTTCGGGGGTCTTGTCAGGCTTTGATCTTTGGTATGTACTGAATGTGGGGGTCAGGGATAATAGATTGGGGGCTGGCAGGGGTGAAGAGACATGAAGGGAGAGGGAGGGAGAGGGAGACAGACATGATGGTCACACAGGCTCCTGAAACCTCAAGTTAGACCTAGGTGAAATATTTATTGGCAAATACCTCTCACAGCTTGTTTTAACCTGCTTAGAATAGTTTATTGGTGGAGTGTGATTCATCAGGATTGTTCAGATGATGATGGTTTAGTTGGCAATTGGAGAGAAGTTGAATAAATCAACTCTCTTATACTTTCTTTGTAGTGTCTAAGCTTTTGGGCGGTTACTACAGGCCAAACCTCATCCAGGGGGAAGTTAAAACTAACTTCACTAAACGCTCTCCTTACAGTAACTTATAGATGGGCTCGTTATTTTCATTTGTCCAAAATATTCTGGGATTTTAATTAATTTTATTTCATTTGAATATTATGTTGTAACATAAAAAAACAATTTGGAGAGCAAATACTGTATTTTAATCATGTTTTCTCTTTTTTAAGGAAAAGTTCAACATTTTGGGAAGTACGCTTATTTGCTTTCTTTCTCGTCTGTCTGTTAAATCTGGAGTGACAGCCAGCAGTAGGTTAGCTTAGCTTAGCTTAGCATAAAGACTGAAAACAGGGGAAACAGCTAGCCTGGCTCTATTCGAAGGTAACAAAATCCACCTACCAGCCCATCTTAAACTCACCGATTAACATGTTATATCCCGTTTGTTTATTCTGTACAACAACTGAAATATAAAAGGTTGGGGTCTCATGGTGGGTTATGTGTCGGACTATTTCCTGGCGGGGAGCTGTGACTGTGCTAAGCTAAGGTAACCAGCTGCTGGCTGTAGCTTCATATTGTGTAATATCATACAGACATGAGAGTGGTATCTATCTTCTCATCCAGCTGTTGGCAAAAAAGTGAATAATTGTATTTCCCAAAATGTCAAACTATTCCTTTAAGTACTTTGAAAAAATAATTTTTCCTTCTTTTTTTTTTTTTAACTTTCTATTGTCTAAAGCATTTTCTGGGGATCAAGACAACTTTTTTTTTTACAGTAAACTGCAGAGAAAGGTGTCTTCTGAAAATTACATATCTTCAAAAACAGTAAGCCTTACGTATAAACTCTTTTTCTCCTCCGTCTGGCTCTCTGCTTCTCATCTCCTCTCTCTTTCTATCTTCACATCTCTCTCGCTCCTCGCCCCCTCCAATGGCATCATCCTCCTTTCGTCTGCTCCGAGACTCTTTCCACACCTCAGAGGTCAGAGGTCGTGAGGTTAACTGTCACGAACAAACTACGACCCCACAGAGAGTCTCTAAGCCTGTTATCTCCTACTGCGAGTCTGCTGGTGTGTGCATATGCTCATTTGGGAATAATCGTAAAGTTTCTAAACTTTAGTCATTCACTGAGACAGCTGAAACACTTTTTCTTTTCTTTATAATAATTAAAGCAGCATTAAACAGTTAAGTTTTCCTCCTTGTGCACTGAGTCATTGTCAGTTTCTTGGCAATGCAACGACCACGTCAGCCAGATGCAGTGAATTTATTACTGCAGTTTCTGCTTCATCGTTATTGTGCTCCGTGTTATGATTGACAAGTGTTTAGTGCTGAGCTGGAAAATATCAGCCTACGGTATCTGATATCTGCTTATTTCTACAAGGATTGTCAAATATATTCAATCCAATAATAACAACATTGATCTATTATTCTGTTGCATGAACCCTGTATTTGAAGACTTAGACCTTTTAAAGCCATCTTGACAATAACTTAATGTATAAATCACAGCAGAGCTACAAAGAAAAAAATAAATCAAATCCAGACTATAAACCGAAACGATCCTACTGTTTTTGTACATGTGAACTCCTAAATCAATTTTACCCACAATTTTAGGGTCCTTTGAACTATTCCTGTAGCCTATTTGATAACATTATAAAGGAAAGCCTCTCCTGTATTATTTAAGTGGATCAGATTTACATAAAGGTCAGTACTCTATAGTTCTGCCTCTCCTCTCTGCCTATTCTAAGACAAGAGACCTGGGTTTGAGATGTAATTTGCCAGCTGCAACATCCTCTTCTTTTCCATTAACCCCCTCCTCCTGCGCTCTGTGTTTGGTTTAAGGGGCATAAATCTCCCCTGCTGGCCTTTGTGGAGTGATTTAGGAGACAGTGGGTTGTCTCTCTCCTGGAGCCACTGAGTGTCGAGGTGTAGCCAAGAAGTAAATGAGAGAGGCAGATAAGAGGAAATACGAATCAAAGATAAATTCAGGATAAAAGTGAAAGCAGAAAGAGTGGTAAAGTGAGAGAAAAGATCATAGGAAAACCACAAAGGGGAAAATCTAATCTATCCTCCAGTGCTGACCCTGAAATTGTAGGTCATTCTTATTGTGGAGAATCAGATGGGAAGGATTAAAAGTTTATCTGAAGGCTTTTGCTTGCACAAAGTGGACTGACTAATTAGACTTTGAAGTATTGTTTTTGTCATTAAAAGAGCAACCAAAGACAATTTCACACATCGACTTCCCTACGTGGCAGCGAGATATGATCAGTCTTGAAAGTTTAAAAGCACTCACTTCTTAACTTTTCCAGTCAATAGATCTTGTTGCTGTGGTGTAACAGGCTAAAAGTTTAACTCCATGTCATGGAAACAGAGGAAGATTAGTGTCTGCTGGCTTTAGCAACTCAGTGCATGAACAAATTATTCCATTACTACCTTAGTCTAGGCTGATATAAGAAATGTAATGTTGCAACACAGGTGGAATCAGTAAAAACACAACTCTGTCAACCAACATGTCGTCAGTTTCTAACCCCTGTATCTGTTCAATTATTTAAATGGTCAATGAAATGAAATGTCAGTGGGGTTAAACAGTTTTCTTCTCCCAGGTAATATAAGAATTTGAAGCACGAGTCAGAAAACAAACGAACAAAAAAGACATTATCCACATGCTTTTAGAATAAATTTCTTCTCCCTACTGTGTAGCTCGGTGTATGGGGGACATTTTTCTGATTGTCAACAAATCCCATGAAAAGATCAAAACCGACAATGCATTAGTCTGTCTTACAATACTTTTTGACTTCCCTACTATCTCTCTCAGCCACAAGCCTATTGGTTCCTACTGAAGATGTAAATCTGGGTCACAAATGTATAGTTTCATCTTTTTAAAAAAAAGGCTCAGTAATTCCCTAAAACAGCAGGACATTTTAGTGTTTTGCAAATGTTACTGAAACAGGAGTAGAAAGAACATTTGTTTGTGACTATTTTCAGTGGCAGATTAATACACAATTGGTGCTTTAGTGAGTATTTAAAAGCAGCAGAGCAGTGTATTTAGGATTAGCGCAAAACAAACTACAGTGCCCGTGTTCATCGTAATGAAGGAACATGTCACCCAGTAAAGCAGTGTGGCTAATGAATGTGTTTTTGGACAACAATGGAGGTCAATGGCCTCTCGAACAGAAGACTTGTTAGTGGATCAGTTCATTGCTGGTTTTGATCGTTTCAAGCAATTTGTTGACAATAAGAACAATGTAGAATATCACCATTCAACCTAACAATTGGATTTAACGAGCTGGATTAAACAAACAATAGCAATCATTTATAGGTCTGAATGGTGACTCAGCATTTACATTAAGAGCCACACAGATCTGCTGGCTGACAGACACCATGTGCCTAATGGATGTGTAAACACTCAAGTGAAAGAGGCTGGTTGCAGAGAGGGAAGGAGGGAGATAAAACCATCCTTTGTAAGTATTTAGCTTCTAGTGACAAATGAAGATGAGACCAAGAACAAATGAAAAGAGCTGAAAGAGGTTATATGGTCCCTGTGGTTTTATGTAGTCAGTAAACACAGCTCACAGTGCCAACTAACCAATTCCATGACTCCATACATACTGTATACACATGTAAACACACATCCACATATACAGTACGTACCTCCTGCACATGAGGAAAGGTTTATATCTCTCCCATACTGTACGTCTCTCTATCTAGTCCTGTTGAATATAGACGCCAGAATGCTGAAAAATGGAAAAATAACAACTGTTAATTGTTCTTCAATAAAAAAATAAGGCTGCTCAAATGTTTTCCAATTAGATAAATTAAATCAGATCACATTGCACAGAAAACCAGACAGGAAAGAAAACACTCTCTTGCTGTTTTTTCCCCTGCTGTTGTTTAGTTAAGCAGATGTTTTGTTTTGTGACCATTCCGTTGTGCACTTTTTGTAGCAGGTCGGACTCTGTCTTTAGGTCTTTGTGGCAGACCATGTTGACCAAGCAGACGTCAAAAAATGCACAACTGGCAGTGAAACCTCAACATATTCTGTCTGGGAAATGAAAGGAATTCAGGTGACGTAGTACCTATCAGTTTTTGGGTCAGTTCAGTTTCAGTTCACTCGGATGATAAACTGAAGCTGCAATTCTTATAAAACCAACACAGCCTTCACTCTCAATCATCTCTATATGGGTGGGATACGAGATCCTTCCCATGAGGAAAATTCCTCTTTCCTTACCTGGTTACATGAGAGTTGCCTAACACAAATATTGATGACTCTCTCCAGGAGAGTGTTAAAGCAAGGTTAAAAGTTTGAAGCTACCACCTGCGTATCAATAAGTAAGAGCCTGAGAGTGCTGCATATAGATTCATCCCTCAAGAGTTTATTTGACCTTCACTTAACCAACTAGTTGAAAATAAAAATCTGTTTTTCGAAACAGATATAGTACAGTATATCACAAGATCAGAATTAAACAGAAATTGATCATAGCTTCATAAATAAAATTACCCATAAGAATAATGAAAAGACCACATCCTAGAAACAACTTAAAGTGGCAATTTAAAAGAGCACCGATTTAGCATCGCACTCCGATAACATTGTCAAACTTATAATGGATGTTTTGTTTGTTGTTTTTGTTGTATCAAAATCGATGCACCAGAGATATCATAGTTTTTAATAAAACAGAATGCCTGGTGCCTACATTACCCACAACGCAACTCGACCGCTGACAGTTCTGTGGGAGATTCAGGTGTGTTGTGGTAGTAGCAGCTAATGATAGCCTCAAGCAAAGATGAGGAGCGGGCTACAGGGATCTGGTAAGCTCACTTCTTTCTCACTCCACACCCCCAGATTTATTTAATTTTCAAACTTGTAGTCTTTCGTGGCAATTGATGTATTCTATTTGCATTTTGAGCCCAAACTGTAGCATAACTCTGCTTGACGTGACCATCTTACATTTACATGCACAGCCATGCATGTGCAGGTGTATAGTCTCACAACCCTACCACTAGACGAGAACGTCAATATTGGACAATTCTGCAAAACTCTGTCTGGTTTACAATGCCAACATTGTCTTAATTCTCACTTTCTAATGCGCATGGCAACTACAGGTCGGTTGGTTAAGGTAATAGCAAAAAGATTAAGGTACGGTTAAGGTTAAGCAACTAAAACACTTGGTCAAAACATGGGCATTGGTCAAACACGCTACATACCCAACCACCACCCCCACCTCCACACCCTTTCTTTCACTTTATTATAGGACACACTACTTCTTGTGTTGTGATGTAATGTTGGCAATGGGCGTAAATCGTAAGGTGTAGAATCGTCCGATAGGGACGTAAATCTTAGAGACCCTGGGTTGAGTTTCCAGGTGTATATTGTGGCCCAGGAGGCTCATTCATCCCCATCCTAAGCATTTCTTGCCATTGCTCATGAAGGATTCGCCCTGACTCCTACACTTGCTGTGGTGAGATCATAGCAGCAGCACTTTTGACACCCAGAAGGAGTGGCATTTTGACGGGGTCAGAGGGGGCTTATGAGGTAACTTAGGGACAGAGGTGGTGAAAGGGTGACCGTTTGGGAGGAGGTGAGCTGAAAAAAGAGGACAGAGTCAGGTGTTGGGGGATCTGTGGAATTTTGCAGAAGAGGACAAGGAATGCAGGGAATGCCAGTCATGAGGTAGACTAGGGGAGGGCGGGGTCGCCACAGGTCTGGAGGTCAGCTGGTGGCTCACAAACCAAATCTGATCAGAGGTCCTGATGATGGCTTTAAAAGGACTGGACCATCCTCCTCTGTGTGAAAGCATTTGAACCAATGAGCTTTTTATGTGTGCGAGTACATGTGTGGGTGTAAAAGCTCCCAGTATGCAATAATGATCTTGTCTGGCTTCAAATATCTTTCTAATTTCTTGTAAACAATCAGGGGCCTGTTTAACAAATGTGATCAGATCATAGTTTGCATTTCATGATTAGCTGGTTATAAAATTCCTGGGAAATGGCATCAAGATTGTTCCTTTTCTTCTTGTGTGGAGGAGATAGGAGCAACACAATCTGTGAGCTGTGTTGACGTGCACTTACTTAACTTTAGTGTGGTGTTCCTGGGTGGATCAAGCCTTTCAGTGACACAACAGAATGGCACCGTGAGCACTTAACGAACCATATTGTACATGACCTAACAACGAGGTGGGACCACTTGGAAGGGAGCAAACAGGGGTGAAAGGCTCAGCTTTATTATGTTTTTGTTGTAAATGTGTTTTAAGATGTGTGATTACATCTACAACCAATTATGACCTCAATATTATCCAAGCCACCTCATTTCATCTGGTTTGGCAGATCATAAGCCAAAGCAAACAAAATCTGATGTTTGTGCATCAAAGAAATGACTGAAGGAAGGTTGTTGGACTGAAATGTAGCTGCCTAAAAACCATTAAGTCTTGACAGAGTGTAGAAGCTTGTTTTAGATTTTTATCCATCTAGACCTGCCACATAATGCAGCTAATTGTCACTGGATAGTAGATGTTAAATAGAAGTTTCACTGAAGGGAGAAGCAATTGTTTCCATACTTATTGTCTCCTGCAACCTATTGAATGTTAGTAGAGCTGAATTAATTTATTAATTGTTTAATCGATCGGAAGAAAAATAACTATACCGTTTTGATAATTTATTAATTAGAAGAAAAAAATAAAAAATACAAAAAATTCTCTTATTCTCGCTTCTAAAATGTGAGGCTTCGGTGCTTTTATCTGTTTCATGTAATTGTAAATTGAATGTCTTTTATGTTTGGGTTTTGGACTGTAGGTCACACAAAACAAGCAATTTAAAGACTTCACTCTGGACTTTGAGAAACTGTTATGGGCATTTTTCAGTTTTTTGACATTTCATAGATTAAACGATTAATTGATTGATAAAGAAAATAACCAGCAGTATAAATGATGATGAAAATAACCGTTAGTTGCGGCCCTAAATGTTAGGGGTTGGCTGACCTTAGTTCACTGGTTGAACAGGTTAAAACTGAACAGTCTAAGAACCAGAAATATAGCAGGGAATTTCCTTGATCATACTTGCAACTTAATCTTAATAATTAGGATTGAAAGCTAACACATTTTCTAAACATTTTAATCTCTGTTTCTCTCTCTTTTGTCCGTATATTAAAACACGTACACCTCTCCTGTCAGAGTTGGCCCTTGTTGTATTCCTCCCAAACAGTTACAACACCACGTAGGACAGCCCTCCACCTGATGACTGGTCCTCTCTCCCTCTCCTCCTCAAATCAGCTCTCACTTTCTTTTTCTCATCTTTTAGTACGCCCTTCCTACCTGTCCCAAGCAGAGTGTCTCCTCTGTGGTGTCATTTTTCAGGGCTTTCCTGGAGGAGTTTGGGCTGGTGGGAATGGAGCCTGAGTTGTCCATTAGTTAGATTAGCAGCTCTGTGGGGAGGCTCTGGTTCCCTCTCCCCTGGCCGGGACAGACAAAGCTCTGGTCTGCCTGCCATTGTACGGCTGTCAGTCGGAGCTGGTCGCTACCAGAAAAAACTCTGTCAGGACCCAGATCCTCTGATAAGGTCCTGTGAGCCAGGCTGTGTGTTGTTTACTTGTTAACACTGTATGTCCGTAATGAAAAAATATTACTTTTATTTATTGTATTGTCTGTGTGGCTCTTTTTCAGTGTTGTTTTCCAACATGCCAGAGATTTGACCGTTGAATAAAATCAGCTGACTGAACAACAAAAGAATGATTTTAATGAGATGTTGAGATGAATGTGACCTGATGTGAATTTACCCATTTTTGGTCCTTGTGGTGATGTTTTTGTCTTTTAACGATGGATTTTACCGCCTGCTAATAAAACTATTTAAGGATGTGTAACGTAGTGGCAGCACACACACACCATTTAAGGATCTAACAGTGTCCTGGCAGGCTGATTTACTGATCATAAAACATGATGGGTTAGTTGAGATAAAGGCATTTATTTGGTGGTTCACATTATCTGAAAACCATTACAGAGTGTATGTATGTTGGTGAGTGGTGACAAGCTGTTTTAGTGCTTTAGTGAAGGCTGTCCTTATCTTGAATGCCTTAAAGAAAAGGTTTGACATTTTGAAAAATATCCTTATTTGCTTTCTTTCTGAGCGTTAGATGAGAAGTTTGGTACCATCTCATATCTGTGTGTTGAGCATGGAGGAGTGTAGCCAGGAGGAGGTTAGCTTAGCCCACTGTAGCTTGACATAAGACTGGAAACAGAGGCAGCAGCTAGCTGCGAACGAAAGTGCGAAAGTTCAAAAATACTCCTAGCACCTTTAAAGCTAACTAATTTACACATTTTATATTGTTTGTTTAATTTGTACACAAACACAAATGTTAAAACAACAATTCCTGAGTCTTGTCGACACCTGTGGAGACGCCACACAAAGGTGCTGCGTGGACAGATAAACTGTTGTTCGCCAAGAAATAGTTCCAACACGTAACTCTCTCTAAAACGTTTTTACATTTTTGTTTGCTGTGTATGGATTAAACAAATGATATACAACTTGTTAATTAGTGAGCTATAGAGGTGTTGGTTGGTGTATTTTTGAACTTTGGACCATGCCAAGCTAGCTGTTTCCCCCTGTTTCAGGTCTCTGCGCTAAGCTACAGTAAGCTAAGCTAACTGCCTTCTGGCATTAGCTCCATACTTGACACAGAGACATGAGGGTAACAACATGTTAGTTAGTGAGCTTTAAAGGTGCTGGTAGGAAGATTTTTTTCACCTTTGTACAGAGCAAGGCTAACTTGTTCCCCCTGTTTCCAGTCTTTATGCTAAGCTAGGCTAATTGCCTCCAGGCTGACACCAGCTCTGCACTTTGGACACAGATATGAGAGTGGCATCAATCTTTTCATCTAACTCTCATAGAAAAGTGAATAATAGTATTTCCCAAAATGTCACTGATCACCTGTGTCCGTCTTTAATTATTATTTTTTTATTTAAAATACCTCTTGATTCAAAGTGTCTCTTCTTTCTGTGTCTTTTTCAGCCTTTGCAGAAAAATGGACAAATCTCCAGCATGACCAGTCTGAATGGACATTCAGAGGACAACACGCTGGCAGAAGGTGTGTGTATATGTGTGTGTCCGTCCCGTCAATACTGTTTATTTTTGGTGTGTGACTTTGGGTGATGTTCCTGTGGCCTGCGGGATAAGTAGCGGCGATGTTTGTGTGTGTTTGTGTCTGGGATTTTGTACTGTTTCTTCAGCAGTGGCAGAAGGTAAGCTTGTTTGTGTGGGGTCAGTTTTCGGTGTGTGTGTGTGTGTGTGTGTGTGTGTGTGTGTGTGCAGATTCTTGTCTGCAGGCTCTGCAAGATCTACTTGATCCTTAACTAATCCCTTTGTCAACACAGGGGACACCTACATGGGCTTTTCACATAGGAACCACACACACACTCGCACACACACACACCTACTCTCTCGCTCTCTCTGTTTCCCTCACTATTCCTTAACCCATCAAGTGATTGCACGTGACTCACATATATACACACCCATTTTGTAAATTTGTACTTGATCTCAGTGTGATGCTGCGCTTCAGGACAGATGCAAGAAGATTTTGAGCTCAGATGACATCCCTGCGTGTGAGCAGTTGCAGAAATATTACTTGAAAATTGTCAAAATATTCAAGAAATACCCATTTTTTGTAAAAATGTTTCTCTCTGAACCTCCCGATGCCTTTGCACAGAGTCTTGGAAATTTGTCTTTTTGTAGTAGAAGCAATGAACAGAGAAGTCGGCCTCATTTGTCTCATTGTTTAATGTACTAGTCAAAACATTGTTCTCATAAAGTGGAAATATTTAGAGAAGACTGTCTGTGGTCTTGCAGAAGATACTCTAAGATGAATGAACATTTTAAGATCAGTAATCTGAGATAATCATTAACCAGTAATAAATTGAGTAAAATTGATTTCTTCCACTGAAATGAACATGTGCACCAACCTGCTCTGTCCATCTCCTGCAGCGCCCTCCAAATCTCCAAAGCTGCATTTGTTTATTTTCTTTGCCTTTTCTATCGTGTCTCCTTCAATCTGGGAGGGCTGCAGGGGCCTGTGCACCCTCCCTAAATATTTAGCAGGCTGTGACCTGGGCCCTGCACAAAGCAACCTGCGCACTTCATAATATGTTATGGCCCAGGGGAAGGGGTAACCCTATACTACTTAAAACACAGAGATATGTCACATACCACTCTGTCAAATAACCTATTTAATAAGCTATTTAATGAAGCGATTCTGTCCGTTTATAGAGTAACCCAATACCCTCTTCAGAGCAGAGAGTATATGAGTTGATGTGGCACGTAGACTAGTGGAGAGTTATTTGGCTGTTGAAATCGTTGCTTCTGTGGAGGTGTACTGTAAGTTAATTAGTAATGTGGAAAGGCAGAAAAGAAAAGAGGGGAACCACATATTTACCTTGGCGGGAACGCTTAGATCTTGTGCACTCATGCATACACAAATAGAAGCCACAGACCATTTGCTTCCATTTGTCTTCAGGTTAATATCAATCAAAACGTTTGAACACAATAGAAATGGATGCAGGTTTTCAGGCCAAAATAACATGAAGTATTCCTTTCCGTTTATTATGCAAATCCATAAAATTGTTTGCTGAAAAATTTAATTTGATCTGATTTCTGCCTGTCCCTCACCACTTGTGATTCCATCTCGTGATTGCTAATCATGTAAAATTAATACCCAGCCACCTCTAGTTCTGCTCCTTATAATCTACGTGACCAAAATAGTCCTACGTTTTGAAATGGAAAATTTTAACCTTAATCTTAAGAAAGATAAAAGAAAGAAAGAAATCCAAAAGAAAGACACCCGAGGATATTTACACCCAACCTGAATAGACCTAAATAGAAAAGAACACTTTTGGACACAAACAGCTGTGGTCATAAAGAGAAGCAACATGTGTTAATTGTCCCACACGTCACAGTTCACACTCTTCTTTTGCCTCAAAAAAACATATTTTTCTTCTGAGACAATAATGCAGCACCAAGTGATTGGGGCTGAATGGATCCGCTCAGATCAGGTGTTGGGAGCCATGGCAACAGGATCCTGCTCTACCCAATTAAACTAGGAAGCGAGTGGACCTGTGAAGTTTGAACTGACCTACCAATCAACCAACCAGCTAGTTGATATTGCCCTCACAGAACCTGGCGCTCTCACTACTAAAACAGGAGAGAAACAACAGAAAACAACTGAAGTTGTGAAAGAACTTCAAGGCTACAGATGAGAGGAGTGCAGGGGAGTGAAAGGAAGGGAGATTCACAATGGAGAAAAAGAGAGGAGATAGGGGAGTGGAAGGTATGGAGGGGTTTCACATCCCAGCACTTCTCTACCTCTTGTGCAGCCTGATAAAGACAGCAATGCATGGTGGGAGACAGGAAGAGCAGTGGAATCTCTCTGATAACAACGAAAAACAACAAAAGACAGGCTGCAGATCAAAAGACTGACGCATGAGCGAACACACACACGTGCAAGCACACACATACGCAAACACACAACCATAGTCTGTCTCTATCAGGTCCACCAGAGTGTTTACAGTTCGAGGAACAGCCCAGTGGTGAAACGTCACACCCCAAACACATCGCACACCAACCTGCATAACATGGAAACTGACTTGTTTAAAGTATTGCAGCAACTTGAATGAGATTCACTTTCAAGAGCAAAACCTGTTGGTTCAGTTCCCATTTTTAATATCTGAATTGTAGACAGGAATTAAACTCATGCAGACTTTTATGGGCATTTTTAGTGAAACGGTCAATTAGTCTCGTTATAGTTTGACTCAACGAAAAGCAAAGAGCAGGTATATATATAAGTTGCAGCAAAAATATTTTACTCTATCATCTGTCATAGAGTGTTTAATTGAATTACCTAAAGTATTTGTTTAAAATGATATCAAAGTATGAGGGTGGTGTGGAGTTACATTTTCCAGTGCGCCCGTCAGTAGTCGACCCCTTTGTGAATACAAACACTGAATCTGCTGGTTCACACAAGGTGACGTATTTCGGTTATTGTGAAATCCTGAAAATAAGAAGTAAGCAGTGCATAAATAGCTGAATCCGAGCTCAGAGTTGTTAGTGTTTGTTGTTACTTGGCATGATATTGGTCTTTTAAAGAGGAAATGTGTGGCTTTCCGCCTGTGCAAAGACTTCATCTTGGGAGGCCCTCAGTTTTGCATAAAACATAGATAACAAATTGGCTCAAATACTGTTTGAAAATCATTCTTAAAGTTTGTTTTAGCCGTCTTTGGGTGCCAGATGGGCTGAGAAAGCCCAGGCAGGAGGGCTGAGGCTTAGGATTGCAGAGTTTATGCTGGGTTACTAGACAGAAAGGAACTGAATAAATATTACATGGAAGTAGAGTTTTGAGAGGAGCGCTCAAAAAATGTTCCTCTGCTGAAGAGCTGAGAGAGGCAAGCAAAGAGCAAGAGCCAGGAGGAGTAAAAATAGATGAGGATAAAGAGAGAGAAAGACATTAACACACAGCTGTCCATGATGCGTGATGATGCAGCCACCTGTTGCGTCAGTCTATAACAAAGTGCACCTTTCCTACAAATGTAATAAAAATGGGTCATATTATTACTTTGTTTTTTCAGAATGAAACCAAACACCCTAAGTAGATTTCTTTTTGTGTGCAGCAGTAAATAATAAAGTAACCATGTTGATCTTTTCATATGTTAATCTCATTAGTAACAGTAAGATTTTTTGTGTGCTGTGTTCTCCATGCAGAGGTACATACAAGCCTGCATGTGTGTTTGGGTTGCTGATTTCAGGGGTGTGGGCTCATGTGGTGCAGTGGGAGCCCAAGACTGACATCATTGCTGATGTAATTCACTGGCCGGAGCATTGTCGGTGCCTCCCAGATGGCTTACAGGCTCTAAAAGAGGACAGATGAAGTTTTCTGGAAGGCTTTAGAGGGGGGGAAATGCTGACTGTGTGAGTGTGTGAGTGTGTTCATAGCAGTTTGTATTTATATGTAGGAATGCTGGACATCTTTCATTGGTCAAATACTGCACGTCTGTTTGTTTCAATCTACCCAAGGGACCAGATGGGTGCGGCTCGCCACATTAAATCAGTTCATTGAATTAATTCATTAAATTATGTGTAGAAATCAGGAGTCAGATACTGTAAGTTGTCACTCACGGTTCTGTGCTGGTGCTTAAACGATTAATCAAACAGTTGATTGACAGAAAATACATGCTTTAATACATTTTTTTTAATCAAATAAAACTCCAATGTAAGTTTTTGCAACGTTTCTCTTTGTCGTATTGATAGAAACTGAATCCCTTTAGGTTTGTCAGCTGTTTTTCTGCTGCTCAGAAAAATTCATCCAGTGGAAGACACCTTAGGTTATGGGAACTTGTGATGGACACTCGTCCTTATTTTGACATTTTATAGACTAAGTGATAAATTAATTCAGTGAAAAAGTAATGGATGTATTACTCAATAATGAAAGTAAGTAGTATGTACAACCCAGTTTTGTACAATGTGACAAATTGTACTACATGCTGTAGCAGTCCAAGTACTATATGTCAAAAAGTAAGACAGATCTTTAAAATGCGGTCCCAGGTGTGTTTGGAATCGTCATAAATGATTCACAAGAGTCTCTGTGAGCTACGTTTTTATTTCTTTTTTGGTTGCAGGTGTTAACTTTTACGAAGTGAATGTATTGCAGTCTCTGCGTACTGTAGGTGTGTGTGTGTGTGTGTTTATGTATGTGTGGCCATGATTTCATTCCAGGATGGACTTACTCAGGCTCGGCCCAGGGGACATACACAGTCGTGTTGCCAAAACGTTCATCATGCCTGTGGAAGGGACCTCTCCCTTCACTTAAGCTCTGTCTGATCTCTGCCAATAAGGCTTCACGTTGTACAGTCGCCATAACACAATCCAGATTCCTTTTACATTCCAGCTGACAATACTCATTACAGGCAACGTTTCCTATTAAGATGTTCTTCTGTATCTTTTTTTTTACTGTACTCACACGACTGGGAGGAATTCTTTTGTCCTTGGTTTGTGCTGCACTTGCGCAGATGCTGGTCCATGAACTTGCTGCAAGACGTCAGAATGATTTCTTCTCCTCAGAGAAAGGAAGCAATCCCAGAGGAAAGTGTTGGGGAGGCAGAGTTTTAGATCGGAGTGCTTAAAAGGCCCACAGCCCCTCAAGATCCATCATTGTCCAGTCAGTAGTTCAATTATGTTCATCTGTGCGGCATGTTTTATTCAGTCATTTGTTATAAAGTGGGTGCTTTAAGGATACACTTCAGGGCAGGAGAGGATAGGAGAAGTCCATTAGAAAGCTGTCATTTGTCAACTTCTGCCTCAGCCTCTAAACTGATCAGACAGGAGGCATTTTTCCCAGAAGCAACCTCAACAGCATTTTAGTTATTTAAATGAAGCTTGAGTAAGTTCTGACAGACAATCAGCATTAACCACATCAGCTGACGGGAAACTAACACAAAATCAAATCTCTCAGCTGGCTGCACAACCAAAACACTGATGGCCAATTACTCCATGTACTATTGGATGGTCTCTGACACACCATACAGTAACGCTCACTTTGCCTTGACACACATTCAAATCCCCTCCACCTCAGAGTTCAGAGCTGTGTATGTGATGCTTGTACCATTGATTCCATTGTGTTTTCTTCTATAGCTAATTATTGAATTATTATTTATTAAACTATAACAGTGTAATAACATCGATGTCAGTGGTGTAACAGATTCTGTTATGTTTGAACAGACCCATATTACCAAACTAGGGCTGTCCCGCATACCAAAGGCTACCGGCAGCTACCAGCAACTTTTAGGGTGGAATGTTTTCTTACATGTGTTACCTTTCCAGCTTCAGTCCTCCGAACCGTAGCTGGGAGACCTCTGGTTTCTTTTGGCTAATTCAGTTGGCTTTAGCCTGGCTGTTAGCTGGTAACCAACCTCTGCAGTCCGGGCAAACTCTGCTTTGAAGAATGGTCAGGAGACGTTTCTGCTGACTACTGTAACTTAATAACCCAAGGAAGCATGTGCTTCATGGTGTCTGCCGCACATACAGGTACTTTTTCTACACACACAGGAGAGAATCACTTCCCATAACAAACCTGCCAGACTACATCACATGCATATGTCACCCACAAGGCCTCCTTCCTTAAAGAGGAAGGCTCGGCCGGTAACACGTTACTCAATGCATTAGTTGACATTGTGAATTAATCAACACTCCTTAAACCCTAAAAATGATAATAAAAAATGTTATTAAAAAAAACATAATTTTGACCTGATGATGGTGCTCGATGAAAAATCGGGGGATTATAAAAAGTATGAGGCTACAATTCATCCTGAGGGGAACATGAACGTGTGTTTAAATTTAATGGCAATCCAAGAGTTGTTGAGACATTTAATTAAAACCACAAATGTCAACCTCATGGTGTCACTAGAGGAAAATTCAGGGGATCACCAAAGTCATTAGGATTCATCCTCTGGGGACCACCAATTTCTGTATGTAATTTCATGACAATCCATCCATTAGTTGTTGAGATATTTTAGTCTGGAAGTGATGGCAGAATTAATATAAATTAGCTGACTTGAAGTAACAAAGGTATTTAGTTACATGTAAGAAATGACAACAGTTAGCAATTACACAATACCTTTACTTAACATCACTCCCAGATAAGCTGATGATTCCTGTAGATGTTGTTCATTTTTGCTGTTACGGCCGGTTTTATTAGCACAATAAATAACTCTGCCTCAGAAGTGACTATTAACTGGGCATTTAGAAGCACAAATATAAAAGCAGATGCTGTTTTGTCCATAGTCATGACAGTGTGTTAGTGGTCATCATATAAAACAAATGGTCTGGACTGATGGATGCACATGTGTCCAAAATGCACAACATTCAAAATACCAGGTTAATAGTTTCTAGAGAGTGCATCCTGAGGAGTATTAAAAGGAATGTCCCAGGTACACGGGGACTAAAATTACAGTAATAAGGTCAAACTCATGATAGACTCCCACCAGGGCTTCTCAGACCCCCCAGGACCCACTCGTCTCCGCAGGCGCTCCTCTCTCATCTTTCCCGGCATCAGGGAACCTAATCTCCCTCCTCAACCCCTAACCTCCCCCAGGCACATGGAGGATTGAGAGAATGGACCAGGAATGTCACTGACCCCTCCTTCTACTCCTTCTTTAATAGCGTTATGGTCCCTGTTACAATGCAGCAAGTATCCATACACTATAACAAATAATTTTAACCTTGCAATTAATGCTAAAATCTTCTTTAAATAGGTGCCAAGAATGTGTCAGTGAGGCGAGGTTTTTCACTTGTCTCCGATGCAAGAATTAAATGTAATCTTCTTGGTGCTGGATACTCGATACTTCAGCGTCCTCGCCTTGTCTTAAGTTACCGACTTTTGTTTCTAGAAAAGTCCCAAAACAAGTAAAATTGTTGTGGAAACAAGTGGAGTTACTCTAAATTAGATTTAAACACTCAGCTGAGATTAAATGACTTGTTAAGATGAAAATTTTTGAGTGTAGATCAAGCACAAGCTAGTGGATCTCTGCCAATCCTAATGTTAAACAGAGCCGTGCATGAGACTGAGGTAAGGAAGATGGATAAGCAGCCAGGAAGAGCGTGAAGGATAAGAGTAATTGTGAGGAACATTTCTGGGCAAGTTCTCATGAAATACAGCTGGGTTGGGAGTAGGAACCCTCTTTTTTGACTCAGAGACGAAATGAGCCACTTTTTGGGTTGAGCAAGATTTTGGCTATCAACAACATATTTTTTACCAGCCTCTTTCTACTTGTTGATACAAAGCTTCCCTCCAGATTACCTTTGAATACACACAATCATTTAAAATGTGCGTTTCTGTGGATCAAAACACACATCAAAGATCACATCCTTGTCAAACCGGAAAGTTGACAAGCTGATAAGTCCTTTTCATTCATCTCTTTGCCATTACACTCGTTTGTAAATGTGAACCATTTCCAAGGCCTTTTCAAGCTCCAGGGGGGGCTTCTTTAGATCTCTTCTTCCCCATTTTCACAATTCAGTCTGTACTAGAAGACGAGAGGATGCATAACAACAACTGGAATGCCAAATTGCTGGTGCAGATATTTCAGGAATGCAAGTATAACAGATGGCAAAGGCTGGCTAAACATACACCTTTGGGAGAAACACTGCTCTTCACCCAAATTTAAAAACACTGTTTTGTCGTAAGTTGTTGGACTTTAACTGGAGCGCTAGGAAGACCTACAGTAACAGAAGCACACATGCTTGATCTCATTTTTAATTGTTTCCAGTTGCGTGCAAGATAATATTGATTTTATGAAACCAACACTTCTCTCTCAGTGCTGAAAGCTGTAAACACGATCCTCCATTGTTTTACAGCAAAAATAAACAAAAGATGGTCACGAAATACTCCAATCTGAGACGTCACAACTACAGGGTTTATCTCATCACGCTACATCACGTAACGCACAGACACAATCTCAGCAAGAAAAGGCGGAAAGGTTGTTGGACAGACTGTGCAGAGTACAAAATGAAATGTAACTCAAGGAAACGGGCAAAAGGAAGAGGAAACGATGATGTCAAGAAATGACTGTTTCCTGTCCGACATTCTTATCCATCCCTCCGGCCCACACACAAACAGGAGGAGGGGTGGGATGGGATGGGGGCTCAACAGGATAGAAGAGACAGAGGGGAAAGTGGCGGAGAGGGAGAGGGATTAAAGAGGACTGGAGTGTGGATTCCGGAGATAAATGGTGTGAAAGGAGCAAAACAGAATAAAAAAATGGAGAAGAAAGGAGAGGTATTGAATGAAAAATCTCTCTGATCTCGGGCAGTTTCACACACGCACGGCCCTCGTTTCCCTTTCCTGCAATTATTTCAACATCATCCTATCCAGTTCTTGGAAGAGTAGGAGGCGTTTTCTTCTGTGCTGTCCGATGATGTCATTCACTTCTTTACAGGCAACAAAAAGCCCCTCCGCCCAGCACCCCAACCCCCCACCCGCCAGACGATTCAAGACCCCTCCTCAAACATTCCTGAACTCCGGCACGTTTTCTGATTTATTGAGATATGTGGGGTGTAACCCCCCCCCNCCCCCCCACCCCAAGACTTGGCCCTGTGTTATCCTGACTTAACTGCAGTTTAAATACAAAACACATTCCCATTTATTTAGTGTTGTGATGGCAGCCTATTTTAATTACATTAGGATTTCTCTAATGAAATACTGTTTCCACTTTTATCTCCCCTTAAGTAGCTTTAAGGTTGTTAAAATCATCTTACTCCACTCTGTCCAACAGTGTCAAATACAATTTATATATCAACTAGTTTCAGCTCTTAATTACAGCTTCATGATGTTTACACCGAGTGAGATAAGACTTCATTTTTATATGGCTGCACCAGATGTCTTGTGCATCATTTTGTACACATTTCCCCACTCTGACATATTCAGGACCAGGGATCGCCACTCAAACTAGTTGATTGGTTGGTTTAAGTGCAGGTACTTTATAAAGCAAAAATTCAGAATTTCTGGCTTGGTTTTCTTAGTCTTATATGATAGTAAACTGAATATTTTGGGTTTTGGACTGTTGGTCAGACAAAACAAGACATTTTAAAATGACACAATGGGCTCTGGGGACTCACTATTTGCTAACATTCTTCTGACCAAATAATTAATCGGAAAAAAAAAATCAATAATGGAAAATAATCGTTCGTTGCAGCGCTAGTCGAATTTAAAATAAAGTTCTGTGTGTTTGAAGCATGTTTGGCTGCAGACCATTAGTTTGTAATGACTGGGCAATGGCAGGTTAGTAGGGTTCAAGTGGTCAATCAAATTAGCTCTGAGACCAAAAAAGCATAAGAGAGAAGCAAAAACATTTACAGATTTAGAGAATTACATTTTTTTATTACAGTCTTCTTTACTTCGTAGTGGAAGGAATGTGTCATCCAGTGTGAGGATGTGGCTCTTTTATAGGTTTTTAAGAGTTTTTGGTTAAGTGATATCAGGCCAAAGCAACTTGTAGACACACTCGTTAGCAGGATAAATTCAGAGCTGGTTATTGTCTTCTCATAGGATTTGTTGATAATAATCTTTTAAAAAGATTTTTTAAAAATGCCAGCCTTGTCCTGCAACTCCAGGATGAACCATGTGGAGACTTTACGGCGGTATTTCCCACACAGCGCAGTGTTGCCTGAAGCCGTGCCTAAATGAAAATCTTTCCGGATGTATGTAAATCCAAGAATGCGACTGATGTGAATGAGTCATATGAAGGAAGTTGGGAGGGAAGAGGAAGATCCAATAGAGGTACTCTCATCAGACTCTAAATTCCCTTCGGTCTGACTCACTGTCCACTCAGCATAATATACAGTACTGTCATAGTGGTCATTGTGTAGTATAGTACAGATAGTGAAATACCCACCAGATGACTCACGGCAATAACAGAAAGCCTCGCGGGTGTGTCAGAATAAAGTTCTTAGTAAATGATCAAGTGAATGGGTCTTTCATGATATACCTATAGGGTTTCACTCTTCACTTGCTGCTACCGATTAATGCACAGATGGAATTAAATTATATACTTAGACTTAAAACATGTAACGAAGTTACTAAGACTTGAGAAAAGGGCAGAAATGCCAGCTATGCACAGCCTGATATGCAAAAGAAAAGCAAGTATTTAGCCGTAATGTTATCCGAATCTGTAAGATTCATTTTATTATGTTCTCGACCTTTCTCCTGAAAACATTATATCTCGTTAGATTTGTGTTTTCTTTCCGTACCCCCTCAACTAATCTTTTCTCACTCCTGCCAGCTCTGATAAAAACCATGAAGCCTTCCATTCACGGGCATACATCTTGGTATTCACGGCTCTCTCAGTTCAATGGATCTGAAGAAACTCACAGGAAGTGGTGTCGGATAAAGAGAAAATAAGATAATTTGTTTCGCCCACATTTTGTCTAAGAGCTTTTCTTGGTCATCTTGTTTTGACCTGACTTGGCTTTAAGTTTCCTTGTTTGTTTGCACTGTAGAAACTGAGAAAGTGTCAAGTTTAAGAGCTTCAGGAAACACTTGAAGTAAGGAAAGCACACGCAAATTTGCACATGCTGATGGTTTTCTTGCTGTATGCAAAATCACTGTTGACACTTCAATAATTTAGCATCTAGAGCTGACGCTGATTATTGCAGCTAGGCTTGTTATCAATAAATTCCCCATAGTGTGTTTTCTGTGCCCACATTTAAAGGCATGTACATACACACTTTGGGTGAGGGTCTTTCAGACGGTACTTGATTACTGCTGTTATCACCCATTTGGGAGCCTTCTAGATGGAATTCACACATTCCTGTGGGACAATGCTGAAGTGTGACAGATCTGATTATGTTGGTATTTACCTGAGGATTTATCTGCATTCCTTCTAGTCTCTCTCCTCCCCTCAGACAAAAGCTGAATTAAATGTGTCTGTATTGGAGTAATTGAGAATGAGAACATTCACAGGGGGCAGGCGGCAACTCGATGGCACCCCCGTTCTGGGTTTGGGTCTAGGCCCTTGGTATGAACTTTGCCTCAAACAGGGATATGTTTGGGGACTTTTGGGGCTGTACAGTTTTACTATTTTATCAATTTAGCTTTAAAGAATTGAGAAAATCAACCGTTTCCAATTAGGAATAAAAGAAATATTATGTAAGAGTGTTGTCAAAGTAAAATCCTGAAATTCCCTCTGGTTTGCCTCCATCAACATTCCTCTCCATGACTAGTGACATGAGATACGGGGGGGAGCCTGGTTGTCTCCTGAAAAAGGGGGCTAGAGGGGAGAGAGGGTGGGGTGGGTGCTTAGTATGAACTTGTGTGTATGAAACAGGGTGAGGAATTGAGGGAGGGGGGGTCATATGGAGTTTGAACATGTACAATAGTTGCAATTTTTTTGGAGGGGTGGGCGATACAATGCTTCCTTGAAAGATCACATGACGAACTCCAGTCATCCCGGGTGGACGGTGAAGTCTGAGGGAGGGTGAGTGGATAAGGAGGGGGTGGAGGAGGGGGCTCATTCAGAACAGCTGAAGAAAAGAGAGGGAGGTGGGAGGAAGAGGGAGGCAGGGGTGGTCCTAACATGACATGTGTGTCAGTCTGTTGAAATGTGTGTGGAGCCCTCTTTTCTGTTCACACTGGCTGAGAAGTGCTGGAAGAGAGAGAGACGCAGCTCCTGCCCTCAGACTGAGTTTACTGGTGAAGACGGAGCTCAAAGAAGCAAATCTTATAGATTTCACTGAGTGTGCAGAGAAGTGAAGGAAAACAACACAGAGACCAAATAGACAAATATTTTTTTAATCATCTAAAATTTTTTGGTCTCTTTTTTTATTTTTGTGATTTGTCTGGGGAAAAGGATTTTTGGACTTTTATACCAATGCTTGGAACAATAACTCTAACAGGTAAGAGAAACATTTCAATAAGGTCACGTTAAGTACATTTTAACACTTTAGAGTACTCTCCAACTTTGCTAAAAATATGTGGCTGCTT
This sequence comes from Oplegnathus fasciatus, assembly GCA_003416845.1. Taxonomy (NCBI): domain Eukaryota; kingdom Metazoa; phylum Chordata; class Actinopteri; order Centrarchiformes; family Oplegnathidae; genus Oplegnathus; species Oplegnathus fasciatus. The sequence goes on along the minus strand of NTHP01000019.1, from coordinate 1,539,646 downwards.
TATTCTGAAGTACTAATATAATTTGTTAAGTTGAAACTTTGACATTTGTTAACGTGTTGGCTTTTAGTCATTTATTTAGGATGTGTCTAAAACCCAGAGCAGTGGTTTCTCCTTAACATGAATGAGTGTAGCCGAAGGCATTGTTGTCCTGAGGGTGTGGTTAGTCAGCATTGTGGTCTATAGATGTCCCGGCACGGGCCAGTGGTTTCACTTGGAGGTGGCTTTCCTTTGGCCACTGCAGAGCACCATAGTGTAGGAAGTGAAATAATGCTTAAATGCTGTAGTTTTCTTCTTCTTCTTCTTCTTCCTATTTCATGAACTTTTACTATTTAATCCTGTTTATGAGCTTGAATTGTAAAAGTGTATCATCAAGTGTTCATTCATCATTCTTGTGCATCACCAGTAGCTTTACAGAATGTGTATAAGAAAACATCCCCCCTTTTTATCCCCTTTTATAGTCGACCTGTAGTAATAGTATCTACTGTACAAATACTATCCACAGTACTGTAACTACCGTCTCTGACCAAAGCCGACCGCTGAGTGCCCTGAACTCTGAAGTACACATCCTATACTACTGCCAAACTCCTTGGTGGGAAAAGAATTTCACAGTGGCAGCTGCCAGATAGAAATATATGAAGATGCATTCACAGAAATATTTTCAAAGCCTTCTTTTAGCTCATGTCACCATCCGAGCCAGCTCCCTGCGTCCCATCATGTGAGGTATTTCATTAGATTAGAGTGGGATCCTAATTCCCAGTGGGGTTATTTAGCTTAGCCGCAGAGGGTAGGGAGGGAGGAGAAAGGGGCGTATGGAATTAATTACATGCCAAGACCGATTCTTCTTCAGGCCTTAAAGTTGGGAGTGATGGTTCAAATAGAGCAACTCTGGAATGTTTTTCTTCATGGTAACCTCAGGTTTTGGTTTCTCCGCATAGATGGAATACCAAAGCACTGATATTAATAGACAAACATTTGAGTTTTCTATATTTTGCTGTGGGCTAATTCAACTTGCAGTCACACCAGACGCAATGTTAATAAGATAAGGGGAAGGCAAATGGTGCAACAGTGGGTGTTATTAGTGCTGTTGATATGTAGGGTCCCCTGGAGCCTTGGAGACACTCTGACCACACCTTTGATACAGAGAGGGGGCGCTAGGAAGGGTCTGTCGGGGGAGGGTGTGGGGGTGTCTCCTTGCCCTATTTTTTAACTGACTTCTTTTGTTTAAAGGGCTTCTGCTCCAGACAACTGTAATTACAACAAGGATTTGCATATATTTAGCAAAGTTTGTAAATAGTGTGTGGAAAGAATAGCTGCCATTCAGCGTCCCAACTGCCCCCCACACCCCCTTCAACAACACACAAATCCACACTAGTGCTGAAACAGCCACAACAGAAATATTATCTGATCTCGCTGGAGACTGGAGTAGATTTACAACAATCGTTTTTTGGCTGCAGCGATGATATTTAATACGAGAGCAGCGCCTTACCACATGCTCTCACACTCACACATAAACAAAGCCTGTCTCCAGCAGAGCAGAAGCATTTCAACAATGAATGTGTGTTTCAGAGATATGTAACACCCTCTATAGTGAGTTAGGGCTTTCGGCCCCAGGGTAGACTCCCCCTTCCCCCTCAACTCCATCCCTTCATCTCTTAACTGTCCCCTCCTCGCCCCCTGTAGCCTCACCCCTCACACTCACATTCTTTCTGGTACAGTCGTTATTCAAAACACCCACCCTCCTCCACCACACATTAACTCACCCCCACGAACCAAATCAATCTGAGGATGTTAACAGTTGTGTGCCTGTAAAAAAAAAAAGTTGGGCTGGAAAACAAAGATCAAAAAGACGGGAGAGATGCCAGTAGTCTGTTAAATCAACATGGCTCCTGTTTTATTATACATGTAGACACACATGGCCTCGTCTGGCTTACTAACAGTCTGACCCCTCCTACACACATACACACACACAGATGTCATTCAAAAACTCTTTACTGCACCGGAAGTTCATTGAAAACAGCTCAGAGGAACTACTGTAATTACATACAGGGGATACAGGGATTTGCTATTTAGGCATAGTTTAGCTGAATTTGTGTTTGTAGTCAGGTTTCATATTAGATGAACATAACACAGACTGGTTTTATATGATGTTTGTGGTTCTTCTGGTCTTGACCTGCTTGCTTAACAGCTGTGTGATTGGACAAGTACCCTGAAAATAACACCTATGTGAGAGAGAGCCCACTGTTGTGTGACACTGGTGTATCTTATAAATCACCCAGTACTTTCTTTATTCATGTTTACATCAGTTTGGTAAAGTCAGCAAACTTCCTCCAAGCTGCAGTGGGTCTTGATAATAGAAAAGTTGACCACCCCCCTTCCTTTATTTTTGGAGGCCAGAGAGGGTTAGAAGGCTATTGTGTTTGCATGAGTGTGTGCTTTGGGAAGGGGGTGGGTCGCCATCCATCCTGCTGTGGTGGAATTTGGGTCAAGGGGATTGGGTCTTATTTTAAGGAGGGGTAGTAGTAGAGGCCTGTATTGTTTGGTTTGAATCCTACATGGGCACAGTCGAGACACAGTTTAACTGAAAAACAAATAAACACTCGTGAAGTCCCTTGGCATTTAAATTCAGATTATGTTTAGCGCATCCTAAAATAATTTACCCAAACACAGAGTGAACAGCATAGCTCACATTCCTCTCAAGTCAAATCTATACATAAGATATGGGCGTGCCCTCACGAACAACATTGCTGTATGAAAGCACTTCTTTATTTTATCATGTAAATTTGGTGTGAAACATTGCAGTGTTTGGAGAAAGGCTTTACCTCCTTTCTTCAGGTAAACTATCAAATAAAAATCTATTTTAAAGCTAAAATATTCCAGGAATGCAGCTCTACTGAGTGCAGCTTCATGTCTATAATTTAGCAAAAGGATGTGGACAGATGTGGGCGCATACTTTTACATTTTTGTGTGAGACAAGAACACAGTCATCTTTCACTGATATAGAGATGTATTACAAACAGAATCCAATTTTCATAGCAGATAGCACAATGAAAATGGGAATTGGGATCAAATACCTTGTCTGTTATATTGCCCTCATACATTTTTCTATATTAGTTTTGAATTTAAGATTTTAAGAGTTGTGCACAGTTCAAAGTTTAGAGCTTCACAGTATTTTAATATGTGCTTTGCTAGTGATTGATGGATAAAGAGTAGAAGGTAGTTCCCTCAGTGTGCATGGTTTTAGGGAGTGCATATGCGTCTTTGTGTTCCTTAGTGTGTGTAATCAGGTAAGCTGATAGCTAGGCATTAAAAGTCCTGGGAATTTGTTTTGAGAGTCCAGAGGTATCAGATGTGAGGTTTTCCAGACTGTAGTGAGATCTGAGGAGAAAGGCAGAGAAAAAAAGAAGAAAAGCTTCAGACACTGGCAGGTCATCATCCCCCTACGCCTTCCTCTGTCAAAACACAGACAGACATGGCAGGCAGACATCGTGTGTGTATTTGTCTCTTATCTCAGCTGCTAATACAGTTATATTACAATAATGGAATAAGTGATCCAGCATAACCGTCAAAATAAAGCAAAAGTGCACCATGGCAAGGTTGACAACAATCCACAAATTTCAACTAGCGTTACTCCCATTGTGCAACATTTTCTATGAAGCTCCCTTTGGGGATTATTGTTTTATTTGTGTCACTGCCTAAACTTTTATTTCTTTGGCATGTTTACATAACACAGGTTTACCTTGACCAAGTTGCAATCTGATTGCAATCAAGTAGTCAAATCCTTGATAAAATCAGCTCAGGGGATTAGGATCTCAGCAAATACTTTCTGTACAACGTCTCTGATTATCTGCAGATGGACTTCCATCGATGATATAAAACTCGCATTTGTTTTTAATGGAGTTTCTCGTAAGAATAATGACATTAAAATGAGATTTTTATTGAACACCGTAACGCTGCCTGGGCCAGTGGTTTGATTTTGTCCTCATTACATTAATTTGTTAATTTGCCAGTAACAAATCGTAGCTCTGGTCAGAGCATTTTTATATGAATATCATGGTTAATATCATTGGTGATATTTCTGTAGCACAGTAGGAGCTCTGGAAGGAAGCAGTAAAACCGAAGTGAGAAAACTGATCAATATCTGATCAACTGAAAGTTCTTTCTTTTTTTGTCATTTCAGTTGGCCAGCCAGATGGTGTGTCTGTAGCTCAGAAGGAGGAGACTCCTGAGACTATGGACACCATCCAGGATGAAATGGCTCCTCAAGTGAACGGCGAGAAAGTGGAGAAAGAGTCTCCTGATGCCAATGACATCTCTGCTGTTGAGGAGAAAGCAGCGGAGGAGAAACCTGATGACGCCAGTGAAGTGGGCTTCAAGAAGATCTTCCGCTTTGTGGGCTTTAAGTTCACACTGAAGAAGGACAAAAGTGAGGAAAAAGACCCTGTGAAGCTACTGACAGTCAAAGATAAAGAAGAAGAGGAGGTTAGTGGGACTGATGAACCTACAAAGGAGGCGGAGGCTGCCACTGCTGAGGAGAAGAGCACAGCCGAAGAAAAGGAGGCTGATACAGAGGCATCTACTGCTGAAGCCGAAGTCATTAAAGATAGCGAGAAAACTGAAACCACTGATGCACCAGCTGAAGGCATTGCCGCTGAAGGTACTGATGAAGCAGCCAAGGAGGAAGGAGCAGAGAAGGAAGGAGAGAGCACTCCACCATCCCAGGAGTCCACCCTGTCCCCCTTCAGGAAGCTCTTCAGTGGAGGGCTCTTCTCTAATCTGAGAAAGAAAGCCAGCGTCAAGAAGACAAAAGAAGAGGAAGACAAGGAGGCAGCTGTTGAGGAGGAGACAGCTAAGACAGAAGAAACTGCTGCTGCTGTGGAAGAAAAGGAGGAGAAGGATGAGGTGGAGCAAGAAACCAAGGAGGCGGCACCGGCAACTCCTGAGGAAGAAAAAACAGAGCCCAAGGAGGAGGCACCAGCTAATCCAGAGGAAGCAAAATCAGAGAATACCCCAGAACCTGAGGTCCCTGTTGAAACCTCTGCTCCTGCAGAAAGTACTACTGATGAGACCAAACAAGAAGAGGAAAAGGCTGAACCTAGTGCAGAAGAGGAGAAGGCTCCAGCAGAGGTGACTTCTGAGGCTGAGCTGCTATCCACACAGGAGAAGGCAAAGCCCCAGGGAAGCCCTCTGAAGAAGCTTTTCACTGGAGCTGGCTTGAAGAAGCTCTCAACTAAGAAACAGAAGACCAAGAAAGATGCTGAGACCAAGCTCACTGATTCCGGGGAGCAGGCGGCTGAGCAGCTTCAATCATCCACTGAGTCAGCAGAGGCTCCAAAAGCTGACAGTGGGCCCTCATCTCCCGAGGAGTCAGGAGAGCATGTTATTGCTGTGGAGGTAACCCAGAATGAGTCTAGCCAAGAGGCTGAAGGTGAAGTTGCCTCTGATGGAGAGAAGAAAAAAGAGGGTATCATTGCCTGGTCCTCCTTCAAGAAACTAGTAACACCCAAGAAGCGTGTGAAAAGGTCTTCTGAGAGCGAAGATGAAGCCACAGGTGAGAAGCCAGCAAAGTCAGCCACCCTGTCCTCTTCTGAGAGTGCCGCATTAGCAGATAAGAGTGTTGAGGAGGAGGCTAAGGAGGACAAGCCAACTGAGGAAGAGCCAAAGACTGAAAACACTGAGAAACTGGTCAGCAGCACTGAGGAGCCCAAGAAGAAAATGGACACCTCTGTCTCCTGGGAGGCTCTAATGTGTATGGGCGGACCCAAAAAGAGGACTAGGAGGACCTCTGATTCTGATGATGAGGAGACCAAGGTTGAAGAGGAAGTACCAGCAGCAGCAGCAGAAGGGGAGCAGGAGGGCAAAACTGAGGCTGCCATTGTCTCTTCCCTAACCACAGAGAGCGTAGGAGAAGGTGCCTCCTCCCCTGATCCTTTAAGCAGCCCCCCTGAGAGAGAGTCCGCCTGGGACACACTTAAACGCATGGTTATGTCAAAGAATAAGGCCAAACCTGACGAAAAGCTTGAGGATTCTGCAGAACACACCCAGTCAGACAGTGAAGCACCGAAAGATGAGTCATCATTCTCTTTGAGAAAGTTCTTGCCTGGACGCAGAAAGAAGAAGGCTGAAAAACAAGCCTCCACCGAACAGGGCTCAGGTGAGGAGGACTCTGACACTCCAGCTGTGGTTCCTCTCTCAGAGTATGATGAGCAAGTTGAATCTGAACACGAAGCACCAGAAGAACCAGCTGCAGTCCAGATTAAAGTGTCCGCTGAAGATAGATCCCCTTCATGGATCCCAGCCATTGTCGAAGACATTGATGATAAACATGATGAGCTGAGTGACATCCCAGAGGAGGCTGAGAATGCTGCCACGCCAAAGTCTGTTGACACTGATATTGCAGAGGATGAAACTGAGGACGAGGCTGCTCAGGCCCCTACAGCTCTAGGGTGCAGAGGGCGCAGACTGTCCACAGCTGAGGTGAAGCCAGTGGCTCCAGCTCCAGCTGCAGAAACCACTCCTGTTCCTCAGGGACCCAAGCCGGAGAGCGCAGAGGAGGTTTTGGGGAGCATAGAGGCCCAAATCAGTGAAATTCCACCCAAGACATCTGTGACTGTTGAAGATGTACCAATAGAGGTAGCTTCTGAAAAAACAGAGTTTGAACCACCAACTGAGAATGCAGAGTCCAAGACAAATAACATCCTGGAGCCACACGCTCGTGACGAGGCCATGGCTATCTGCACTGGACTAGGAACCAAGGAGATTGCCAAAGTAGCTCTGGAGAAACCTGCAGTGCCCGTCATAGAGTGCATGGCTGTGATCCGTGATGCTCTAAGCACAGAGGTGTCAAAGGAAGAGAAGCAACCATGTCTAGAGGAAGCCACTGTTGCAGAAGATGAAGTGTTCAAGGCCCAAGTGCACCAAGTAGAAACCACAGAGCTTGAGCCTGTTGTTGAAAATTCACAGAGCAAAGTGACAGACATTCAAACAGCCAGTGAGACCAATGAGCCTGAGATTGAGATGGTTGGAATTGTCAGCACTGCCCTGGAGGAGTCTGAAGTCATTCAGCCTTCTAGCATGAGCGAGAACTCTCCTGAAACAGTTGTAGTCAATCCCATTACACCAACATCTGAAACAGCTGTTTGCACCCAGAGTGTTGAAGTCACTGAGCCAACTGTAGAAGCCAAGGAGGTGAAAATGGACACGGAGCTGCTTACTGCCACTGAAGAAAATACCCACGAGGTAGTTCAGGTTCTGCCTGAAGAGATCATCCCTGTAGTTGTCCCAAGTGAGGAGCTTCCTGTTATCACCAAAGCAGTGGTCCTTGTGGCCCCACTCATTGTGGAGTCTGACCAAGTGGTAACATCAGACGTGGTGACCATGGAAAATGTATCAATTTCAGAGCCAGTCGCCGATGAACCAATCCAGGTGCAGGAAACCAAGGAGACTGTGGAGGCCACTATCATTCAAACAGCAGAGTCGGAGATCAGTGCAGTCATTGAGCAGGCCAGCGAGAAGATGGAGGAAATCAACGAGGACGTCCAGCAGGCCAGTGAAATTGAGGCTCAGAGCATGGTCATTGCCCAGGCTGTCATTCAGGATGCCATGGATAAAGTTTCTGACGATGCGCCTGAACCCAAAAAGCCCACCACCCCAACAGCCACCATCCCAGAACCAGTCCAGGCTGTAGCAACAACAGAGAAAGAAATTGAGATCACAACAGAGACCCCTGTTATCACCGACACCCCCGTTGCTCTCGTCTGCGAAAAACCAGCACCAAAGCCCCTCTGTGTGGCCATGGAGGTCATCGACACAATCCCAGTAGAGGTTACGCAGAGCCTTGATGCTTCTGAAGAGGAGGAGAAGAAACCAGAAGAAGGGTTGAAGAAAGCTGTGGAGGTAAAAGTAAGTGAAGAAACTGTCATAGTGGAAGAAGTGGTGGAGATAAAGGCAGAGAGTCAGACAGGTGAAGAACAGGTCGATGAGGAACAGAGCAAAGAAGACACAGAGGTTCAGGAACCAGACGTAAAAGAAGCAGCTGAGGAAGTGAAACCACAATCAGAAGAAGCAAAGTCAGACGCCCCTTCAGAGGAGAACAAAGACAAAATGCTTGAGATTCACATGCCAGTCCAAGTGGTCCTGCAGACAGCGCAGGTGATCGAGGAACCGACCGTGGAAGAAGAGGCTGTGGTGGAGTTTGACAACAATGGTCCTGTGGCTGAAGATGAAAAAGCTGTGCACACCGCAAGTGAAAACAAGCTCTCAATGGTGTCAGAAGAACCTCAAGTGATGGATTCAGCAGAGGTTTCCACTCCCAGCCAAGTCACAGAGGCAGCAGCCAGTCAGCCAGAGACGGAGAAAACATCGTCTGCAAAGTGCGCAGAGGTGATGGCGCAGGTGATCGAGGTGATCGAGGAGGCTGTGAAGGAGATCGAGCCTGTGTCCACAGAGATCACAGCAGCATCATGAGCAGGTGAGACTGATCTTACAACATGGATATATATTTGGATGTTTATGACCACTGTTTTAAATGGAAGTAATCAAAAACAGTTGAAAATGGATTTTTAAATGTAGTTTTTTAGTATTTCAGTGTTGTTAACTTTGCGATGGAACAGTAAAGAATGAAAAAATGTAGTTATTTTCAAAATTCCTTTGTTGGCCTATCAAACAATCTTCTCATAGTGGCTTTTTTGAAACATCAATGGGCCCTACTTTTATTAGGGAGTAGGGGAGGGGATTTGCCCACTGGCCAGATGAAAAAGCTTTTGTTCGGGCTATGAGTAACCAGGGGACCTTTGATATCAAAGCAGGAATGCCGCCGTTGACCCCTTCTTTGTAGGCTGGGGTCTTAAAGGGAAGCGGTGTGCGAGGGGCAGATGAACTTGTGCTGAAAGACTGATTATGATTCCTCCGCTCCCTCCTCCTGTTTTCCTTCTATCACAGGCTCAGTATGGAGTCAAGAAACCATGTCGGAGTACGCATTTGTTAGATTCAATTACAAAGCCTCAAAGGGCTCAAGTTGTTTTTTTTTCAGTTGTTTTGATTGAATTATATCTTTAATATGTACAGGATAGTCCAATTTCAGTGCAACGAGGAGGAGGGAGAAACTGGGCGTAGTTCACTTTCATATTTATTAAGTAGTCCTGCAGCTCTGCAGCAGAGGAGAGTCTGGAGAGGAATAGAAATGGGAAAGTAAGGTAGGAAAGAGCTTAGTGAGTTACAGCAGCTTAATAACAGCAGTGTTTGCTGAGTCATATAAACAAACTTTGAGAGACATAAAAGGACAAAGAAAGAAGCAGGATGGTAAAATCAAACAGTAAAAGAGAAAAACAAAAACTGAGAGATAAAGAATATTGTCATGAGTCATGGTTTTTATGTACAGTATGTAAATAACTTTTCATGTTATATATTATTTATCTCCCTGGTTTATTGACACTGCCATATACAATACATATAAAAAACATTTAAAACCATTTAGGCTTGCACATCCCGTATTTCTTGTGCAAGTGCATCAAAGAGGAGCTCAATATCAGACTAATCAGACTGAATCAGAGCAATGTTTCAGTCCCTACTTCAGTCTCTGTTTTTTAGGATTAGACAGTATATCACTTCCGCCACAATAGCTGCATTCACTGGTAAGTGTCACAGTGTACAACTGAAGGCGCGGATTAAATAGATACCACTGATGATCTGAATGGGAACAGGATAAAAACCACATACCCAATGAAGAAACAATGTACACTCAGAATAACAATCTCAAAATGGGATACTCAGTCTAATAAAAGGACCCACATCAAAAACAACACATCAATTGATAATTATGTAACTTTACAAATTACCAATTTTAGGTATTCTTATATTACATTAAAATACAGCTATTTAATGATATTCTGGTCCTACACCATAACATACAAAGGGACAAAGTTGTTTCCAAATGTAATGTCAATCTCAGATGGCTTCTTTTTCCAGAGAACAAGAGATGCTGTTTTTTCTTGTTCCTAATATCTGTTTTTTGCGTGTCTCTCCACCACAGCTGAAGATACAAGACTGATGCCTGGGAGACACACTGTCTGGACCAGGAAGTGAGTGGTGAGGGAGCGAGAGAGAGAGAGAGAAAGAGAGAGAGAGAGAAAGAGGCAGCTCTGTGGTAACACAATGAGACTGGGCTCCGCCCATCCCGCCCAGAGAGACTGAGTGACTGAGCAACAGCTCCGCCATTCTCTCCACCTCCCCTTCCACCTGTACTCCAACCCCATCCTGCAGCCCTGTCACCGCAACGTGACGTCCCGCCGCCATATCCTCACCCACTCACTCACTCTCACCCACACACACACACACTAAAGCATGTCCTGTGCCCCAGAAGCATCCCATCTGGCTTGTAATCGGTGTGATGTACGCTCAGTGTCTCAGTGACTTTCATTGCCCTTGCTGCACAAGACGAAAGTCTGCAACCTGGCCGAGTGTGTATCTGTTCATATATTTGTGTGTGTGTGTGTGTGTGTGCGTGTGTGCGTGTGTTTGTATGTGTATAGAAGTGAGAGTGAGATGGTGTCAGAAGGTGAAGAGATGGAGGATTATTATCTTGTATATTGTATTTATATCTTGAGTATTCTTTCATTCACCCCTAAGTCTTTATTTTTTCAGTTTTTGCCCTATTTTGTTATTGTATGGACATTGTTGCCTGTTTTTAAAGTTCCCATATTAAGCTGTGATACATTAGGTATTCTTCTGAGCAACATTATGACAGTCAATTTAACAGTTGATGCAGAGCAACGTCTAAAAAGCTTCTAGTAAAACTTACCAAAACAAATGTGAGACTGTTGCATTTAAGCGACCAGTGTATCACAGCTTTGATAGTCATATTCAATGATTATTTCAAGACTCTGTAGCAATTATAGCTAAACCATGGTACAAGTGTGATTCCACTGACAGTAAGTGATAATACTGACTGAAGAAAACAACAAGAGGGCAGAGAATATGGTGATATCTACCAGAAATGCACCACATGTTTGTCTCTTGTCACAATGTGTTCTGCACTCTGCACCCCAACAAAATACTAAATAAGCTTGATGTAGATAAGACAAACAATCACTGCCTGATTTACTGTGAAAAAGACATTGTTACACATTGTTTCATGTAATAATACAATAAAATACTATTATAACACCCTCATTTCATCATGTGGCAGAGGTATTTGGTAAACAGTGACATGCAAAGGATACATATTGCCACTGGAGGAGTCATACTGGGTAGACACGTGCATGTAAGAAACACTTACAAAGCAAATCATGTTCACAGTGTTTAATGGCCATGTTTTCTGAGTTACTATGTGACAAACCGTATGTATTATTTGTGTGTAGCAGTTTTAAGTTTAACACCTTCCTTACTACTCTATATTTATATTTCTTGATGAAAAGACAGCATGCTGCCGCCCTCTGTGGCCTACAAAAGGTAGTGCACCCTTTAGTCTCCTGTCATTTGGTGTCATTTTGTTTTAACAAGGGCGATGATGATATTTGTTCAGTCCAGTGTTATGGTTCCTGCTCCTATGTCATGTTCTTCACCCAGCATGATAGCTCAGGTTCTTTAAACTGGCACCAGGGAGGACGTAGACTCACTGGTTTGGGATTTAGAGAGGCACACACACACTGCATGGTACCAGAAATAAAAACAAAAGCTCATTTTATTCTTAACTTAAAAGCCAAATCGAGTTAGGATCAATCAGGGGAGTCATGGTCTTTCCATTGCTCACAGGATAAGACGTCAGTTGCATCCAATTAAACTCCTAAAGCATCTACTCAGCTACTTTGAGTTACACATCAAACCTAAGTCATGAGGTCAGGGCTTATTTTGCAAGTTTATTGGGAAAGTGGGGGATTTTTTTAGGATGGAGGAATATCTGAAACATTCCTGGGATCCAGTTTTACCACCAAAGCAAATGTGTGACTATGGGTTACACTGGTATTTGTTTATTTCCTACCAAATTTGGCAAATACTGTGTCAATCATTGAGTTATCTTGAGAATTAAATGTGAGTGCTTCTATAATCTGTTGATTTTAATTCGGTGGCCGACGCGAGCGGCTCTAGAAGCTCACATTTCACTCAGCTTTATGACCAAACAAGAGAAAGATCAGGAAGTACGGACCCCTCTTAGGTCACCACTTCCCTTTATTTTGACTCCAGAGGGTGTGTCACATCCATACTTGCTTTATGTAAAAATAAATGATTAAAAAAGAGAGTGAACTAAAGACTTTTGCTATTGTCGCATAATGTAAAGCATTTAGTTGGGGCACCCGCCTACTTCAGTCCTCCCTGCTTTTTGTAACACACTTGACTGTGAACCTGTTAACATTTGTACAGATTGTATACCTACTGTATGTACTTAAAATCATATTGTTGTAATATTAACTAATAACCTGCAGCCATTTAGCATAATATTCATGTAGCATGGTCTTAGCTGTCTTTTATATTTTCCAAGCTGTTAATAGTAAGGATACAGAAACTTGTCTATATTTCATTCAATAAAGTTAGAGAAAATTGGTGTGTGCTTTGTGTTCATCTCTGGACCTTTTAATATGTAATCAACCCGTAAGTGGAAGCTGGTGTGTAAAACAATGAATGATAATATAGTAGCACAAATACTGTACATTAATAAACACTTTAAATGTCCTTTTACGTGCGTATAATTACATTATAGTGTGCTATAAACCATTTATTAAATGTTTATGTAGTGCTTATAAATGCTAAATGGATGAGTGGATGGACAAAAAGAATGAAGAACAGGTCCTGAAGCTGTTTTGTTGAGGTAAAGACAAAAAAGATCCACAGTTATAAAAAAAAATGTTTTTATTGTTCATTCTTCACTGAAAAAAAAAGTTGTTTATACAGAAAATTACTCACATTCCTGAGAACACAGATTGATCACAGTAGATGTCAGATGGGCGTTGAGGAGCAGGATCATGGGCTGGAAATGAAATTATTTTGATAAACAACAGTGGACAGAAAAGACAATGTCAAACTTCTCATCTTCCTGAGATACTGAGATGTTTAAACACACATACACGACCATTGAGTTACAAGACTGGTGTGGCAGAAGAACAATTACAACTTGAGCTGAGGAAGGGTATTTCATAAAGCTGTGCATATTTCTGTGTATCAATTGAGCTCTGAGAAATGAATGTCAGTAGTACAGCATTTCAATTCCCTCAACAAAACAAGCTTGAATCAAGACACAAGCAAGAATCCTTCCCTGGTAGTCCATACTAAACACTTGAAAGATTAAATTCACAGATATCTGTGTTTTTTTTTTTATGAGAACCAAAGTGTGATGGAGTATTGATTTATGGCAAATATGGTCATATCATTGGCAACCACACCACAAAAACACTAGTAAGGATATTACTTCAAATTTAACAGCCTTTCCCCCACACAAGACCTGAGTAGACAAATAAGAAAAACAGCTCCATCTAGCCAAACACTGGGCTCATTGCATCAAAGCAGCAACTGATTCTCAATACTTACTATAGTTGGATTGTAAGTACAAAAATCCCACATAAACCTAATTGGAACTGGGCCTCATCCTCTCTGTTGCAAACCTGTACTTGAGGCTGGCTGAAATTGGCTCGAAAGAAATAAACAAAAACGACGCATATTAAACATACTAGGGATGGGCATTTTTTCCCTATTTTCACAAAACTATTAAAATAATCAAAAGATGCAAAGCCAATACACCCAACAAAGACTACATTTAAAATAGGTCTCTACAGTACATATTAATGAGCTTTTGTGTGGGTTAGTTAACAACTCTGCTTTAAAATAATATTGCAAGTTAAACTGGTCTCTAGGATGACTAGTTTTCAGGTGTAGCATAACAGGATACTAAAACTATTGGACTTGTTGCCTCGTAGAGATTTGGAAGACAAATGTCACACTGAGAGAAATAATTTTTGTTTTTTGCAACCTTATGGATTGGGTAAAGTTCGAGAGATCACACTGTTACCAAACAATTTATCATTTTTTAAGCGAAAAAAGGCAATTTTGCAGCAATAACAACACAATGTTGAATTTATTTTCCACTTTTAAGACAGTTTTACAAGCCTCCCTAAAAGAACTTCATCTTAATATGTAAAGATAAAAAACAAAACAAAGCACCTCCTCTCTACAAGTTACGTAGAGTTATCCTGACAAGTTTAGGTTTGCTCACTGATATGTTTTAAATTTGCATAAACCTGACCAAGAGCCTAATTGAGAAACCTGTATTATGCTACTTGTGCTACTGTTACACTTGACATGTTTCAGCACGACAAATGATAAAACTGCTTCACATTAGCTGGACGTGCACATAAAGATTTTTCACAATTTCCAGTCATCAGTAGTACATAGAAAGTGTTTCTGTGATCCCAAACAAATGTTGTACGTCATAATAAATAGCATCTTTTATATTCCCATAACACACATGTATCCAGACAGGCAGGTATGTATAGGTATCACTGTCATTTTATATTTCCTGCAAACAGCTTCTCATTAAAACTAACTCTCCCTGTGTCACACTGTCATCCCTGCCTGAGTTTATATGACCTCCACACTGACAGATGGAGCGTTCAAACTCTACTACCTCTGCATCATATACTGTAAATTTCACCTGCATATTTTCTCCCACAATGTTTTTCTATAAATGACTGCTGTTGCAACTGCTACTTCTTTTTCTGATTTGAACAATAGAGAGAAAATGTTTCCCTTTGCATAAAACGAACAAGAGGGTTAACAATTAGCACAAATTTGGCAAGGAGGAGAGACTTAAAATCCCAAACATCTTTTTAAATTATAACCTTTTAACCTATTTTTTGAGGACATTAAAGATAAATTCATCATGCCCATCCCTAATACATAAACTTTTGCTAAACCAAATGTAATGCTATTTTGAAAGCTATTTGTCTATTAATATACATACACTTTTGCAATATAAAGTAATCTTTGTAAATATAGCATTGTATATAAAATTAGAAAAGCATGTCAAACAAAAATTAAGGGCTTTTAGACGTTGATTCAAGCAAATTATATAAAGACAAGATGTACAATATCGTACAGGACAGCCTCCCATCAATGTGTGCATGTCTGAATGGAACATGTTGCTTCTTCAATCAGTAACCAAAGAGTTATGCAACATAAGCAGAAATGAGGAAGCAAAAAAAGAATCAAAGTGGCTCAACTGTAAACACAATGACCACTCTTGCTTGTTGTGACCAACTTTCAGTGGCCAAACTCTCATTATGAGAAGCAACTGTGCTTTAATATGACATGAGAACGATAGTCTCACAGACACACACAGTAAAACGACTAATTGGTTGCTGAGAAGGATGCAAATGATGGTCATTACATTACATTTCAAGGTGTTCATTCTGCTGAGCCAACCAAAACATGAACGGAAGACAAATGTACTTTCCTGCATATCGGGCATCAACTCAAAAAAGAGCACAGATTGTCTCAGGTGGGAATATATAGTGTGCTTTTAAACTGGAATTATAATCTATACCTGATCTGCAGAATCAGCCTCTAATGTACGACCATGAAGAAACAACTTTTCTGTGCAGCTCCAGAGGGATTGTTAGTAGTTCACACCTCTTTCTCCTCCTCAAATTGAGCACAGCCAACTCATCTCACAATATGCTGTCTCCTCCGGAACTGCCTCTGCTTCCTCTTCCTTTTATATGCAAAGTCTGCCTGTGCAGCCTCACCACAACGGTAGCTCTTGTGAAAAAGCAATGTGGTATAGCGAAGAGTGAGTGTCTAATACCAATGCACAACAACAATAAAATGATGAAACAAGGTAATACCTCCCTCATTGGTATTCAACTTAGCCTCGAGTCAAATGTTAATGTTATTTGCTTTTCTAATGATGTTTTCTCTTGGTCCAGAGAGCTATGGGCTATTTACTTTACTATTTAAAATACTTTCTGTCATACGCAGGGCCAAAAATTTCCAAAATACTGTACCAAAAAAACCCCAAAGAACAGTTTTAGTAGATTGAGAACCTCCAACATACATACCCTGACTAACTTCACCTTTAGCTTACCTATTAACCATAATTTAGAAAATAAACATGTATGTTAAAAAGGACAAATACACAGTTTTGGCACTACTCTACAAGGATTTCCTCAGTCTTTATGGGTTCCAGTGGGGTGCCAGAGTTGGACAAATCAGAGCCTTCATCTTTGGAAAACTCTTCACGCTGGAGCAGCATCCCTGCACCCGCGTTTCCCTGCAGCCCCACCAATCCCCCTTGGGTGAAGCACAAGTGTTTGATCACCTCATTGGGACTGGAGAAGGTGGTCGCGCAAATGTTACACTTGTAAGGCTTCGACGAGCCCAAGAACATCGCTTCCATCTGGCTGCTGTCGTCGCCTGCGGCGCACAGCTCCATGCTCTGACGGTCCACCATGGTGTAGGTGTCGGCCCCCTGGTTCAGGCACACGTGGCGGGCTGCCTGGTTGGCCCGGCAGAAGCTCTTGCCGCATGCGCTGCATTTAAAGGGCTTGCCCGTGTGGATGTACATGTGTTCACGCCAGTGGCTCTTCTGAATAAACTTGCGTCCACAGGTGGAGCACTCGTACTTCCGCCGCTTCACTTCCCTGTCCAAGTCGGCGCTCTCCAGGTTGTCGATGTCCGCAATGTCTGACGGAGGTGGTGTGTCTGCCTGAGAATTTAATCCTCCCACCCCCCAGCTGGACGTGGACACCTCTGCTCGGGGAGAGTCCGAGTTGGTACCTGAAACAGGCGTTTGCTCGCTGTCGCTGATTATCTCTACTGCTGTAGTGGAGGCACTTGACCCTGCCTTGCTTCCCTTAAGGACCCCCTCTACCTCTAGCATGCTATGTTCTCCAGTCATGACAGGTGAGAGTGCATTGCTGGGCTCAGCTTGCACCTGCTGTAGGGCCTGAGTGTGTTGGAGGAGATGCTCTCTCAGCAGGCTTCTCTGGGTGAATCGGCTCCTGCACAGGTGACAGGAGTAATGCTTCCTAAAGGAGGAACTCCTCTTCATGATGCTAGGCTTTACATGGAGGATGGCACTGGCTGAGGAACCATCTACACTTAACAAGTCCACCCCCCCCTCCTCAACTGTAGGTTTGGTGCCGCTGGTTGAGGCCTCCGTATCTAGGGGAGAGGAAGCTAGCTTGGACGGTAAGGAATTGGCGTATGAAGCTGTGGCAGCTGGCGTGGACGGATACTTCCCTTCTGAGCTGACCTGCTCCATGTCAAAAGGGGAGGAGAGCTGCCGTCGAGTGGGCAACCTAGCTGACAACGCTACCTGTTGGTCAGAGATCTGGATGCCGTAGAGGGAGGTGGAAAGGTTGATGCTGTGCTCAGGGTGGGAATACACAGACTGGCTGGCCTCCTGCAAGAGTGGATAGGCATGCAGGAATCTGACCCCCTGCTCCAGTCGTGCAGGGTCTATCAACTGGGGTGCAAGCTTGCCTGTGTACATCAGGTTGAGGAGGTAGCTGAAGATGTCTGGCTGTATGTCAGCAGCCTTCAAGCGCACACAGTCACTGAAACACAAAGACATTACAGTTAAGTAGTGACAAACGATGTCTTGATAATATTAGATCATGTTTTACATTATAAACAGCAGCACCCGTTGAGACAGGTTTCAGCTGTCAACAGGAGAGGACAACAAAGTGAAGTGACTGCTCCTCATTTCTTTACTATATGAAGAAAACATGTTTACGTTAGTGGTCACAGGTTGTGGAAAACTTGCATGTGAATAAATCTGTTTGAGTCTGTATATCCTTCAGTGAGGGGACATTATCAGGGCAGTACAGATAACATGTTTTGATCCTAATGCCCTTACAGACCCTCCAATTTGTCACCTCAATCCGGCCCACTGATCTAACAATGACTTTAGTTGTGGGTCATCACACTAAAAAAGAGTTAGATACAGTCCAGTGCTCAACTACAGAGAAAAAAAGTCCTTCAATGTTTGACAACATGAGAACAAGTCAGTGTTTTTTGGTATCTGCAGATTTTGGCAGCAGAGTTGCTGTTGTGTAAATTCTGTGATGTGACAACAAAAAGTAGCTCAGTACTGAGCTTGTGTCCGATACCACTATTAATACATTGTTCCTGTACCTGTCCTGGTGAATGAAGAGCATTCTGAAGTAGTTGGAGAAGGCGGCGAGGACAGCTTTGTGGGCTTTGAAGAAGACATCTCCTATAGCCACAGTGCAGTCGCACAGGAAGCCAAACTCCCTCTGAGCGTTAAGCTGCTGCAGCAGGATAAGACCATGGTTGGCCAACTCCATTCTTCAACCTGCACAAAGGCACACAGACACACACGCACACACACAAGCAGCAATGAGTTTCCTGTCTGGAAGGAGACCAGAGTTTATTGTGACCACAAAGAGTCAGGCTGACAGTGGTGATCTAACGACCTTGTAAAGGCTAACTTAACAAAACAGTTCAGTTGGAGACGATTTGTCTAGCACCACTGTCACAGAAAATTATTCCAATTAATGGTGGCTCAGCAAAACAAAAACATCTTGGTCTAATTTGTTCATTGTATTGTACGATTGAGTATTTAGACATGTCTTGCAATGCTAATTAAGAGTAAAAACAAGTTATTTTTGAATTCCAATTTCTTCCAGGACATCAGACAAAAATATTCTTGTTCTAAATAAACTTTTTACAGTAGATATTTTTAAATCAATGACAATGTTCAGGCTGCTTACTATACAGGCTGCCTTCATAGTCTTTAAACCAGCTGTGTACACAGACAGAGAGGGTTCTCTATTGACATCTAATGACAATTTCAAGAATACCTTCCTCACATAATCCCTTTGATCAATCTCTAGGGATGATGGTATGGTTAGGACTAAACACGCAAGCTAATTACAAAATATTGTCCAATTTCTGACACAAGGTTACAGTGCCAAACACTTAAGGTATGGAGAAAGCTACATTTATTCTATATAGACCTCTATTATGTCGTTAGCTTACATAGAGATACACTCAACATCAAGTTTTTACAGAAATCGAGCTACAGAGGGTTCTGGCCCCCAGATATCCTTTTGCATGGCTTGGTTCTGAAGGAGCCCAAGCTGTCCAAGCTCCATCTCAAGGGACATTTCAGAGCTTTGCACGTTCTGCTGACCAATGAGATGGGTGTTGTTGACCCCAAAGGTCACTGGAGGACCTTCAGGCCATCACATGATCAGGGCTATGGGAGTCGACGCACATTCCTAAAGCAGAACTGGTTCTACCCCCTTCCAGTGGAGAATGGAAACAGCCTGCGGGCAGGGTGAATCTCCTTTCTCCAACACTTTCTCCACACCTCACAGCCTAGGAAAGGTACTGTACGAAGACGGAAAACAATAGAAACCTCATCAGCCGATTTACCTCAGATAATCAGAAATGTATAATTCTGCATATCCCTGGCTGCTGGTTACAAAAACACTGAAGAAGCCCTCGACACATATGTATTTCATCAGAGAGGTCAGAGTGCAAAGATACTGGCACTGCAGCGCTCCAGGAAAAGGTTAGGTTTCCGTATCTTGTGCAAGGAGGGTACAGCAACAGAAAGACGTAAAATGCCCGTCAACCATGCTGTTGTTACACAACCCTAACCCTAACTTCTTCATGCACTCAGGTCCCAGTTTATTAGGTACACGTAACTATGAATAATTCAGTCTAATATAACAGCCCTGCAATAAACCTAACCTTCATAAAAGTTATAGTGTTTTAGAGACTTTGTGGTCATTTTCGAGGCTGTAGTGTGTGGTGCTGTTGAACTGTATTGCATTATACTAAGGCGTCGTGTTTCTAATATTTTATCCACCTCGCTCTGGTTCCAGCCTTTTGAATGTGAAATTTGCTGCTTTTCTCAGTCATATATGACAGTAAACAGAATATCTTTGGGTTTTGGAATGTTGGTCGGACAAAACAAGCTATTTGAATACATCATGAATATGTCACCCTAGTTCCTTAAAAAATTATGATGGGATTTTTCACAGTTTTTGACATTTTATATAAAATAATGGGCAGATTAATTGATAATGATCATTAGTATTAGCCACAAACTAAACACCTCACATTATAATGTCATTTATGTCAATGAGAATAGAAAATAAAACTGCTCACCCTCCCTGAAGCATCACAATGCATCTAACAAACCATACTTATTTTCATCAATGGTTGCACTGACCCTTTTTGCTGGGTTCCTACACCTCGTTAGCTGTCGCACACCTACAAGACAGCTGATGCTTTTTAAATTATAGTAAGCTGCACAGATTTTCTTTTATATATATATATATACTCTTTGATTTGGTTTTCAGCTCTGCATACAACATGGGACAAAAGCAATAAACATATATATATCTATATGTATATATATATATATATATATATACACACACACACACACACATATCTATCTATATGTATATATATACACACATATATCTATCTATATGTATATTAGAGCTGCAACGATTAATTGATTAGTTGTCAACTATTAAATTAATCGCCAACTATTTTGATAATTGATTAATCGTTTTGAGTCATTTTTTAAGAAAAAGTGTCCAATTTCTCTGATTTCAGCTTCACAAATGTGAATATTTTCTGGTTTCTTTAGTCCTCTGTGACAGTAAACTGAATATCTTTGGGTTGTGGACAAAACAAGACATTTGAGGACGTCACCTTGGGCTTTTGGGAAACAGTGATCAACATTTTTCATCATTTTCTGACATTTTATGGACCAAACAACTAATCGATTAATCGAGAAAANTATCTATCTTTTGTAAGTCACAGGAAATATTTAGCAAGATGCATAACAAGTAACCTAACTGTTCAGATGCGAAATAGCTGGCAATGAGGATGTGTATATGTTTATATATATATATATATATATATATATATATATAAACATATACACATCCTCATTGCCAGCTATTTCGCATCTGAACAGTTAGGTTACTTGTTATGCATCTTGCTAAATATTTCCTGTGACTTACAAAAGATAGATACTTTTTTCTATTGATTTAATTTCCAGAACAATGTCAAGCTATTTTGCTGGAGGATCAGCTTTAGCCCAGTTTCTGGTTGAAGCTTTTTGCCAGTATCTGTCTTTTCCTTGTATATCCCACATTGTCCTTTAGGGTAGAGTTTACATTGTCCCAGAAAGGCTTTAGTTTAGTGGTGTAACTCCAGAAAACATGGGCATGGTGTGCCTCCTGGTCAGCCACACAGCCTGCGACATGCTTGCTTGGTGGCTGCACAGATCTTTCCTGAAAAGTACTATGAACATATTGCCACGATTAAGCTATTGATCAACCACACAACTATCGATCATGCGAGTATCAACTTGGATTCACATGATCCAGCAATATAGGCACAGTACCATGTGTTGATCAATACTAACTTGTTCGCAACAATAAAGCACCGCCCCTGATGAGATGTAGACACGTGGAACAGTTACTTCCGTGGTGAGATTTTCTGTTATTCTGAAAATACACCGTTAAAACTACCAGTGAGGAGAGCACGTGAGGAAGGTAAACACTCCACGGGATCAAAACAGCTCAATAATGCGGATGGAAAATAACAGCTAAAGTACATAAAGCCTTCAAATGGGGCGCATAAGAAACGAGCGCGCGCAGACTGACTCCTGCCTCTGCCTCTGCCTCGGGTCTCTCTCGGTTGCTATTGCTAGCGCGAGAAAACGGACACGCACGCACGCGGGCGCGCGCGCACACAACACACACACACACACACGCGGGGAAAGCGAGCGAGAGACGCAAGGGGGATGGGGTTGGTCACGAATGCGTTTCTTTTAACTTCCCCGTGACAATTACAGACAGCCAAAGCGCACACAAGTAGCCAAATAACGTAACGCTACCGGTAAACGAACGTGTGAGTGTGTAGCTAAAAACAGCCGTACCTGCTCTCCGCTTAAATTCGTGGAGTTTTCCGTGTCGCCGTTGTTTGTTTGTTACCGGGGACTCGTCCGTCCTCTCTGGGCTCGCAGCAGCTTGTACTGTTCCTCGCAAACGCAGCATTCGTTGGCGGCGGAGAGGGTCGTCCGTCGTTGTTTTCCGGTTAGGGGTTTTACGTTACAATCACATGACTGTGGGTAAAAACCAGCCAAAAAACAGCCGTTGTAAAAATCCGTTGAGCAAGGGGGCGGTTGAGTTAACGTTAATTTCCCGCACTGTGTAACCGCCGTGAGATCAACCCCCGCTGGCGAGCTGTTTTTTTGACAGCCGGTGAGTTCGAACATAAACAGCTAACAGTTACGTTGAGTCACCGTTTAGCAGCTAAACGCTCCGTGTCTGTCCGTTAACGACACGTTAAACAGAAAGTGAGTGTGTTGACCCTCTCTCACTGAAATAACGACATTAACACCGCTTCGCCCACAGTCGCCTCACATTTGCATTTTCTGTTGAAGCCGATACCACGTTTTCAAGAAGTTAAAAGGAAGTATACAATATTTTAATGTTAGCATTTACGTTTCATATATTTTAAGTGGACATTATGCCAGAACACGGTTCTAGTTTTAATAACACGAATATTAAAATAATCTCATAGCCTAGGCAATATATGACATATATGGACATTATAAAGTGACTTTTTCCCCTTTTGAATCCTACATAGCCAATGAGTAACAGACACAAGTATTATGTCATAAAAGGAGATAAAACAAAGTACTAAAAAATATGAGGTCACTACTGTAATACTACCATAAATTTAAATGTTTTTATTGCTGTAAACTATCCAAGCTTTGATATCAGAGTAAATTTTTTGTCTTGATAAATATGTTTATTTCATTTTCCCCAGTTATTTCTCTAAGACTAGTCTAAGTGAAGGCTGACAAAAACAAACACTGAAAATTTGAGTTGCCATAGTTTTGAGTGAGAGGCACCACAGTGAAATTATAATAGAAAGTAGTTGTTTAAGCTTTTTTTTTGTGTAATTGAAGGAAACTAGAATTATGAATATAATATATTCAGAACAGTATTCTTCTCAGAAGTTGCTGCATTGCAGTTTTTACTTGTCTTTGAGACCATAATTTTAGTAACAATTTAATGTGAAAACTACAGTAAGTGATCAGGCAAGGCAAGTTTATATACAGTATATAGCCTAGCACAATTCATACTCTGAGGCAGTTGTAAAGTGCTTTATATAAACTTTAAATTTAAAAGGATAAAAGCTCAAGCTCACATTTGTTCTGTTTTTAGGGGACAGTTTGGATTCACCTTTAACAAGGCTTTTATTTTACTTTAGGCCTGTTTGGGGAAGCAGGATGTGAATTATCTGTGTAAATAAGGGAAAACCTACACATTCCCTTCCTTTGGGAAAGCTCTCGCTGTCCATACCCATGTATTTAAGTTTCACAAGGGTATTATGTCATTCCCACACAACTCTCATTAACTTTATGTCAGAAGATATTGAATATAGGTTCAACCTACGTTTGTTATTCATACCAGACTATATTGGTCACTGGTTAATACTGGTTTGTAGTTTATATGTGCCACTGTTATATTATATAGTAGTATAGTATTTATAATCATTATTTATTATGTTTTGATGTCAGATTATCTGCTGTTTGGACAGTCCTTAACTGTTTTCTTTTTTTTAATTTGTGAAGTTACACTCATTTCCAAGCACTTGTGTAAAAGAGTGCAAATAATGGCAGAGAGATCTATAAACTGATGCCAATATCTATATAGAAACAGATTTTTACTCAAAGGCTGCTGTTATGAGCAGCACTACTGCACAAGTGAGTTAACTTGATCAAACCTGTGCATGTAACCTGTGTTCACCGTTGCATACCACAGCCAAGCAGTGTCAGACATGCGTAAATCCACAGTTGTTAACAGTCTCGTAGACCTACTCTGGTTTAATAACCTTGGATAACCCAATCACGCCAACAGCAAACACAATTTTTGGGAATCGTTGCTTTTGTGTGAAAGGAGTAATTACCCCTGCTTGTTGTACAACCCTAATGGGTTCTTAAGCTGTTATTTTGTGATCTCAACAAAGGGTTGTCTGCCAAAAAAGCCTGTGAATTCTCAAATGTCGATGGGAAACCTGTTTTTGAATAGCAAGAAGTACCATGAGAGGAAAGCAGTGGAGGTCTTGGAAACACATTTCAAACCACATGTTGCCTGTCCAGAGGCACAGGAAGTGTAGGAGGACCTTTGCACAAATGCACTTTGGAGTCCCATCAATATTTTGTCATCAGATGTTGTCATCAGTGAGTTGGTGGATGTTGTCCCAGTGTAAACAATAATTTTTTCCAGACCTGTCATTACAGAGTCCACAGGAGGACCACATTATGCAAGTTGTAGCTCTCTGAAAACGCTTGCTGGGCAGGCAGAGAATGGGTGGAGAGTCTGTTTGTAAGAGGAGAAGGGGGACCGGAGACACGGGAGGGGGCAGAAATGTCTATGAAGCACTGCCTTTAGGACCTTAAAATCTCTGTCCTGTCAACAAACAAAAGACCTAGATCCGATCCTGTACACAGCTTTACTGAAACTAATTAGCTAATGAAAATGTAGGCCTGTGGGGGTCCAAAATGTTTCACAAACAAACATTGATTGAGACCCCTAGTAGAGCAATAGTAGATGATAATGACAGTAGAACAAAAGTATGTTTACTTTGCTGAAAGGCCCACAGCAGGGGTTTATTGAAACAAGCAGATAAACAGTTACCACACTGGCCTACTGTTTTTCATCATTAAAGTCAATACATTCTCATAGATTTCCATGATAATGCTCTAGTGGAAATAAGTACTCCTGTCTTTCTCTTTGTTTCTCAGGACAGTTTATTAAAAAGAGATGCAGACTAGACTTTCACATGACCGCCCTGCCACTGATTTCCACTAAATTGATTTTTTCCCTGTAATAATGCATTTAAAAGAACAGCACTGTCTGCATGAAATTGCTTAAAACATGAAAGAAGTACAGTGAGATTTGCGTATGATTTGGTCTGTCCTGACGCCACTGCACAATTTCAAGCCACTTTACACAAAATATTCTTTCGCTCCAATGAAATACTTCATAAGCCTACTGTTGCATGAGAGGACTGTGTGGTGAGCTGAAACACCTGTTTAAACAGGGCCTTTAACGTTAACTGGCATCCTCCCCCCCTCCCCGTTCATGGCCTGTTTTGAAACCGGAGTGGTGAGTCACTCCTCTCTCGGTTTAGAAAAACAGATCCGGCCAGGCTGGGGCCCGGCGGGGGGATGGGAAGCCTGCGGTGATGAACACCGGAGGTGGACGCAGCTGGACTCCCACTCCCAAGGACCCCACATCCTGACAACGGCCCGACGTGTTCCCATGGTGACCGGGGCCGATCTGAGACAGGGGGAAAAAACACCGCCAGAATCAATTCGTATGCGTATTTTTCCAGCCTAGTAATCGTGGGTGCAGCCAATCAATTGGTCATGTTCTCCAGAAAGAGCGTCCCGGTTCCCAACTCCAAAATGGACCGTAAACCCTTTACTTTGTTGCCTATGCTCTTGTATTATTCAGGGGTGGGGCCAATATGTGTTCCTTTTATTTTGGGACATCATATTGGAGTGGAAACTGATAAAAAAAAAAACAGTCTTGACAACACAGACTAAAATCACATATATACAGGTAACATTACTGATGTTTTGGCAGCCAAAATCTCACCAAAAATATAGACTTATGTATTTTTCTGCAAGAGTATTATAACATAGTACATAAACTTATTATATTTAAACTCACACATGACTTTACCATACTGTGCACACTACACTGCACGTCCATATATTCAGGTATATTAGTATTTAATCAGGGTTTCCAGCAGGGACTCGCCACTTAACAAAATCATTCTCTACCCCCTCCTTTTTTTCCCGCCAAAAAGCCTTGGGGGTTCGAATTCTGCCCTTCCCTGATAGGGCGAATCAATGTCTCCATGACAACCGTTGCTCTGGACAGCAAGGGATGCTCGAGGTGCTACTGCAACAACAGAAATGCCATGCGCAATGCGGCAGCGCGTACCACTCTTTGATCCACCCCGGAAAAGACTCATTTTGAAGTCTTTAAAGAGTGAAAGCTGATATGTGGCACAGAAAGCCGAGTTATATTCAATTAAACACGGCGCGTTGTAGGATATTAAAAATATAAAGCGCGGCAACAACATGCATGGGGCGCACAACTTGTTTACACATTCACCGCTAGGTGGTAGCATCGTATGCTAAATAAAAGCTTACAGGGAACCAGGAAATGAATATTAAAATGTAAAATATTTGTCACCAGAAACAAAGGACGTTAAACTTGATACAATCTGCTGGGCTGCGTGACATCCACAGAAAAATAAACGTCGCGTTCAAGACCCCTAAACTTTGTTCCTGTCCTGGAATTTGTATCGATAAAGTTTGAATTTGAATAGTCTCCTACTGCAAAAATGATGGCGGCTGATCAAACTGTGCGCGGAGTTCCTCCCTCACTGTCTGCCAAAGTGGTCGGGTATGTTGACAGCTGATTTAATTGTAACTGTGTTAAATAATGTGGGTAACTACACTGCTGTAGCTAAACGGCTACATAACGCTGGGGCTGTCGTGTTCAATGTAGCTGCAGCAGCATTAGCTTATTGCTAATAGAAAGTCATTGAGTTGGTAATAACTGAGTGTACACATGCAAGCATATGGCGTTGACTCAGTTAACTTAAAGCAATTGTACTTGTTACACAAGCAGGTATCATTTTTGCAGTCGAAATGTCTGCAAAGCAAGGGCTAACTTTACATGTTGCTAGGTTAATTAGCTGGCTAGCTTGCTTGTGCACACACCTGCTACAGTATCAATGAGTATAATCAATGTAACGTTAATGGCTGTATCGTTTTCTCTGCAGGTCATTTGCTTATTTGACTGTGAGAGACAGATTGCCGACCATCCTCACCAAAGTTATAGACACAATACATCGTAACAAAAACAAGTTTTTTGAAGAATATGGAGAGGTAAGAGTTGTTATTGATCAGCTGAATTCGAGTTGTTTTTATTATGAGCCTCATTTCTAAACTTGAATTTACTCATGCGTGTGTTTCGTCTTTATTTTTCACACAGGAGGGTATCCAGGCAGAGAAGCAAACAATATCTCTGCTGTCTAAGATGAGGAATGAGCTGCAGACTGATAAGCCAGTACTGGCCCTGACAGACGCCCTGCAAGACACAGAGTCCTGGAACCAGTACCTGCAGAGACAACAGAGACTGCAAGGGGACCAGGAGTCCGTCAGCTGGTTCAAGTCTCCATGGCTTTATGTGGAGTGCTACATGTACCGCAGGATACAGGAGGCCCTCTGGCTCAAGTGAGAAGCATTTACATATTTTAATGAGATGCCCTTTGTCTTGCTTTTGAGTATATGTACAATATATCAACATATTTGTTTAGATAGGCAAACTCATATGACAGGGTAATTTAAATTGTCAAGTTCTCCTTTTACTCTCAGTTGTTCAGAAAAAAAGACATTGCTTTATATTGTTACTTCAGACTGTAAAAGAAGTCTTCAAGGATATTACACCATTTAAAAATGTAATATTTGCTTAATGATAAAAAAAGGTAAGAATTGGTATATTCCCCGTAATTATCAGAAGTAAATACAGCTTTTCTTGTTTCATTATCTTGTGTTGCAGTTCTCCTCCAGTCATGATTTTGTCTCTGCTTTTATTTCAGTCCTCCCATCAGTGACTATGACGTCTTCAATGAGGGAAAGACTCAGAGCTTTTTTGAGTCTCAGCAGGCTGTGATGGCCTTATGTACACACTTGGAGGGCGTCAACAAGAACATGGAGGAACTCTCTAAGAATCAGCTGTTTGAGCATTTTAACAAACTGCTACAGGTCAGTATCTTCTACGCTTCTACACATTTGGTTCAAATGATCATGTGTGATGTGAACGGGTCGCTCACAGTGACAGATCCACAGATAATTATTACCTGACCCCCTCAGCTCTGTGGAGCATTTTAGGGCAGTGCTTTGGTTTTAGGGCCAGCAACTTTAATGTTTTTGTTCAGTATCACTGCTCTTGTCAACCTCCTTTCCGGCTGCGGCTGTTTTCAATGTAAAAACTCTGACAAACTCAATCAAATGTCATGAATGAATCAAGTCAAACTAATCTGTCCATTCATCCGTTTTCTGGTTTGCTCAGATTTGACTTTTTTAGACGAGGCAAGGCAGCTTTATTTCTATAGCACATTTCCTACACTGGGGCAATTCAAAGTGCTGTACAGAGTACAAATAAAAATACAGTGAAGATAAAAGATTTTACAATTAAAAAGTGCAAAAGTACAGACAAGAGAAACAAAAGATAAAAGACTTGAAAAGTAAACTAGTTACCAGAAACAGCATTTTTTATTTGATTCTTCGTAGGTTTCTCTATGGGGGAACAAGTGTGATCTGTCTATCTCTGCTGGCCAAGACAACTCCCAGAAGACCAGTCCAATAGATTCCCTCGACAGCCTACAACCCTTCATCTTGGTGGATGACTCCAACATGGTATGGTCAACTCTTATTTCTGCCCAGAGGCCAGGCCAGCCGGGGAAAACCGCTGCCAGCAGAGTGGACATTGTTCTAGACAATGCTGGCTTTGAGTTAGTCACTGACTTGGTCTTAGCAGATTTCCTGGTTTCCTCCGGTCTTGTCCGTGAGATCCATTTTCATGGCAAATCCTTCCCGTGGTTTGTCTCTGATGTCACAGCTAACGACTTTCAGTGGACCATTCGCCAGACCATGGCGGCCAACCACAAGTGGATGTCCAAGAGTGGTGTGCAGTGGCAGAGCTACCTGAAGGAGGGCGTGTGGTCTTATCATGACCATCCTTTCTGGACACAGCCCCATGAGTTCTCTGACATGGCAGCTGATGCTCCTGACCTGTACGCGACCCTGCAGGGGGCAGACCTGGTGCTGCTTAAAGGTGATCTCAACTACAGAAAGCTGACGGGGGACAGGGACTGGGATCACACAGTGGGCTTCGGTACTGCGCTACGAGGTTTTGGGCCTGCGCCGCTGTGTAGCCTGAGGACTCTTAAGGCCAACGTTCAGGTCGGTCTGCAGCCGGGCCAAGGAGAGAAGCTCACCTCCCAAGATCCAGACTGGATGACCAGCGGCAAGTACGCTGTCATTCAGTTCTACAGCCCAAAGTCAGAACAGTAAGACTGACCTCAGGATCACTGTGAAGACGTGGATCATAAGAACATTACAGTAAGAAGCACCATAAGCAGGAGTTACCTTTAAGCCATAAGACCGTAATGTTACACAAAGGTTGTTAAATGGTGTCTTTGTTCCTCATTGTCAGTTAGCACTTCATCATGTTTGATACAGAAATGCACAGTAAAAGAAACATTTAATAATTATTTTCACTACAGATTTGTCATACTTAAAATGTTAGCACTATTAGATCTAAATGTTTCTCCATGATTTAAACACAACAATTGTTTACTTTAACAATTTATCCTCAGAGGTAGGTTGCTTTTTATTGCAAATAGCTTATGTGTTGTGCATTTTATCGCAAATAGCTTATGTGTTGTGCACAATGTATCAAGTCATAATGTTTACAGGTTACTGTAGATGCTGTTAACAATTATTGAGTAAGAATTGGGCTTTATAAATCTCCATCCTAGAGCCGCAATACTTTTTGTTTTTGCATGCAGTTAAGGAGAGTGATGATAAACGTAATATATAGTTATTTTTATTTTAATTCAGCTCCGCTCAGGTTGTTTTACTGTTGCACTCAGTGTCATTGATATGCATGCATCAAAACATGCAGCCATTTAAATTCACTTATGGCAGATCACAACATCATTTCATAACTGTTTTGCTCAGTTTTAAAGATGGTAGACTGGGGCAGTGTAACAATAACAGCAAGTATTTGTGCTTGTTTTGTTTAAAATGGCAACCCAGACCTCTGTATCTTCATAGATAAAAGTGGATGTCTCTGTGCACACTGTTATGTCATCTAAATCCTCATTGTCAGTACCTCAGAGGTGATGTTAACTGGATTCTTCTCAGTGCTGCTGGGGGAAACGATATCATTTTCATGAATGGGTTTGATTTAATAAAGAACTGCATTGACTGGTCTTTTTCCCCCACTGTCCTACTTTACAAGCATGAAAAATAGAAAATTTTTGCATTATTGTGACTTTCTTTGGTATGTTTTATCTAGCGTATGAATCCAGACAGTTTATTACTCTCAATCAACAAGCGCAGCTACAGTATCTTATTTATATCTTACTTACATCCTGAAATTGTGAGCAAATGTATCTGTACACACTTGAAACGATTCATCATTAGACAGCTTAAATGTCGAGTGACATTTTTCATTGTTATTTTACAACAGTTGTTGTTCCCCGTTGACCTTTCGTATTCTCAGGGTCAGGTTGGCCGACAAAACAGCTGGAAATGCTGCAACATGTGCATTACAATTCCGCAATGAGCTGGGAAAACTGAATGGCATCATTTAGGCAGCTGACTTGCTTTGTGAATGTGGTCTGTTATGAAAATGAAGTAAATTACAGCAAGAAGCAGCCTATCTTGAGCCATTTAGGTGATTTAGCTGTTTCATTTCTCACCCTTCATTTTCCTGTTCTCTTATGTGACACTGTCTTCATTTTATTCCAGGGGGAAATGCAAAAAGAATATATATCATCATCAGTTCTACTTGTTTTCCACTTGACCTGACATGTCCTGAAAATTGGGCTGTTTACTCAAGAAAGATGTTGCACAGAGGAGAGAAAATGAACTCTCTGTGCCAAATGTTCAGGTTTTTCTCAGTGGGGGAGTTGCTTGTGATCACCTTTTATCTTTATGAATTTCTTGCAGATTTGACAATGTGTGTCAGCTGACAGTATCACGTGGAAATAAGTATATTTTAATTCAAGCCCCAAACGATGTGGCGATTTTTATCATTGGATCTGAAATTCATAATTTGAAAACGACCTCTTGCAAATGTGTATACTAAATAATTATTTCTACATTGAACTCCCATAACTGGTTGTATTTTACACCTGCCATGAATGTTTGGAAACAATCCGTACATTTATAGGTTGTTTTTAGTTTTCTTAGAGGTGTTTCAGCTCAGAAGGTTGTTTTTTTTTTT